>DWDX01001149.1:0-20250 GCA_018245675.1 Agara michaeli | reverse complement strand
GTATTTGAATTTCGAATTTTGCTTTCTAACGGATTTCATAGCGGTTCCCCGTTCCTTCCAATCTGTTTCATCTCGCCTTTCACTCTGTTCCATATGGGGAGGTCACGGCTTGTCTGCTGATAGCTTCACGGAATAACCTATTGTTTATGTTGGCAGAGCATGATAACGTACGTACCGCATAGCACTGACAATTTGACCGTTGAATGCTTGTGTAATAATATCAGTTGCCTTTTGTTATCTTTTGTTTAACGTTACCTGATATCACAGCAGGCGTTCATGTAATATGTATTACTGAATGTAGTATACAGGTATATAGTAATAATAATATAATAACTGAGGACAATTCCCCACGCGGCTATCTGATTCTAAATTAGCCAACTGAATGCCAGTGTTATGGTAATCGGACAGCTGATAAACATACATAAATACATACACAATAATACTTATATAGATATTTTTATTACGACCAGACACAGAACAAACAAATGTGCTCATCACGCAAATGTTTATCCTGGGTGGGAATCGAACTCACGACCTCCGGTTTTGCAGTCAGAGTCTCTAACCACTCCAGTACGAGCCCAGTCAGTTAATAAATACTCAGCTACAGATACACTCCACAACACAGGTTACAATACATGTATGTAGTATTCTTGCTGTGATATCAAATAAACGTCTTGGATTCATGTTAACCTCTAGATAGAGTCGAGGGATGAGTTATATATGGCGTGTGTATAGACTTTGTATAATGATTGGTTAAAACATACTAACTTCAATACAGATTGCACGAAGGAAAAATGATTTCATTTAGATACATGTGCTACATAGTCGAATTGGCTCTATTTAAATGTATGGTTATTACATGTTTTTTAATTAAATGTACTTACGTAGTTACACTGTAACATAACAAAATAGAGCTACTAAACTGGAGAAGTTTGCCGCTTTAAGGCTCTTTCGGAACCTAAACACGGTCGGCGGCTGCACATCTTTACGAGTGTTTCTTCTCTCCGAGGGCGCATTAAATATCCAAAGGGTTGTTATTGTCAGATAAAAATGGTCGGGCTCGTTAAAGCGAAAGTTTTTAACCAAAAGGATTGGTTAGGAGCCCCAAATTCCCATTACAGCTGGGTGTACCCTGCTACTACATTCCAGATCTGTCCCAGCTCCTGAAGTACAACTTCCACGGTCGACTATGAGCGAGTATTCGGTTTTTATTTAAACTGCATCCAGTCATAACGCCACGAGACTCATACTTCATAAATTCCAGCAATGACTACTTCCGACACTTCTATCATCACTGGCGAGGTAACGTCAACAAAACAACATTATTTTTATACCAAAACATTAGATATAACTTATCAGTGTATTTGATGGGATTATAACAATAAGTATAATTTCTAAGGGCAACTTGAAATTGGGCCATTTGATACCAAATAGCAGATACTTTTGTTACAAACACAATAAATATTTAATCTCATGACACACGTGTAATATTTTCCGTAGGAGATACTGCACCCACGACCGCCGTCTCTGATGTTATGTTTTTTAACTCTTGGACCAACGGGGCAATCTTTAGTAGGTTCTAATAGTAGATGTCCTAACTTTAGATATACGTTCTTAAGCAGCATAGCAGACTATACTACTGGTTTCTTTAATAACTACAAAATGATATATAAAAAAACACTTTTATGTAATGGTAATGAAAATACGTAACAGTTTCAAAACTTGAACAAATATTAAATGGCATCAATTCGTAAAAAATATACGTTTCTAAAAAATGCTTTAGGTAATATTTTTGCTAACTGTATCGATATAAAACCCAATACATTTGAAAATACATCATCGTTCGCACGAGTGATAACCGACGCGCCCAGACCTGTTGAAGTCTCACATCGCTTAACCGATCTATTAGGAGCGAAGGTCATGTTCCACTGGTGACGTTTCAGGAAATGTTGCCAGTCTCACACCTGCCATCTCGTACAGTTAGGGAAGCGGGTAATAGTTTATTTTCGCACTTACCGCGAAGGTAATAAGGATCAAGTGCTAATTCATTATTGAAAACGAGCGATGCGAACGATAAGCCCTTCGACACGGAAGTGGTGGGGCGGTAGGGTCGTGTGTTGTCGGAAACGAGAAATGAAGATTTCGAGACATAAAAGGTAATTCATATTGATATACATCTAAATTATATTTTACTCACCGACATATCATTTAATAATATTGAAGATCATAATATCTTATTGTTTCTTTTTACTTTAATTTATATTAAAATATAACAGGAAAATCAATTTCAGGTGGTATAAAAAAACCATAATTTACGTGTTCGAGTATTCTAAGAAATAAAAATAGAGAGTCGCCTTTACGTAAGTCCAGTTTGACTTTAACTAAACACAAGCCGTTTAAAAAAATCATGTATCAAGTAATGCGTATTGTACAAATTTATTACAAAAACAGTAAATATAAATCCCCCGTACTATATTGTAGAAAGAGAAAAATACATTTGCTAACAAATGCAAACCGCAGGCACAAGAGAGCTTACAGACCGGAATCTCTTGTTTCCCCTCGGAAGAACACTTTAAAAAACTCAGATAAGAATAATTTATGAGCGGTGACGCCATTACAACAATATTAATTCGTTGCGAGCGGCCAGGTGGCGCTGCTGTACTATCGCGACATTTCATGTTATTTTAGTTTTACTGTATTGCGATGTCACGATATCTTATTACATTCTGATACAGGAAAGGAAGGAAGGAAGGAAGGAATACAGGAAGGACAGCCTTGTGTATTTTCAAAAACAAGTAGACATTTTATTTACCAATGTTTGCTTTCATTAGGTATATTTAGGGCAAATGCCCTAAATGCCGTAAGGACTGCTATTTAATTTCTTTAAACTAAATAGCAGTCCTTACGGCATTCCCTTTTATCTTGTATCCTGGTGATAAGTCGTTTTATTTTGTATTCATATTCTTAATTAATTTATTCGCCATGTTTTATGAATACAGTAATTCAAGAGTAATGTTGTCTAGCAATCTGTTACGTTTTGTATATCACTTTTCATTAAATTTATAACATTGTGAATTAAATATGAAAAAAGCATGTACAGCGAACCAAAAATAAAACCGGCATTCAATTGTTTTGATTTATCGCGAACGCATGAACCATGGCGAGCGTCGGAAAAATAATTTAGAATTGTCAAAATTGTAGTCAAAAAAGAGACGAGAAATGAGAGGCGGCCCTAGCAGCCGTCGGGTACATTGAGCATGAATGTGGAAGTGGCAGTTTATTTCGTTACGAGCTGATTGACCTGGGACGCGCCGTGAAATTTCACAGGAAACGCCTCTTAGCTCCCATTGTCTATCCTCGCTGCTCGTTGAGTCCTGTCTAGCGAACTCCACTCCGACCTATTTGAACTTATTCAGATTAAACCACTTAATGTTAGAACAGGTTTTAAAGGAATGCACACATTAAAGATTTAGGACGTAATCAGTTCTTTCTGTGTTTATATAATTTTAGCTTATTAAAAAGTTATTAAAAAAAATCCTATATACAGGAATCTTTTCGGACCTGTTTATGTAATAAGCCTTATTATTTGAATTTTATGTTATGAATAACCTCTGAAGAGCTGGGCTGAAACTTATATAACTAGGCAATCACGGCTCGTGCATACCATAAAACATCAATGTATGTATAAAAAATGTAAATGACAATATCGTTTCAAATTATTGAGTAAAATTATACAGAAGTGCATTTAAAGGACGCCCCGAATTGAAAGTGGTTCTTATGTTCGATTTACTTTGATACATAATTAATTTTCAAGCGGTGTACGGTTTACCGCGCTCGTTAGCGCCGCGCCCGTCGCTACCAGTACTGCAGTATACGGTTTGCTAAACATCGCTGGGTCCACGTATTAAATGATTGAGTTCCAATTAAATTCGCATTCCACAACTTTACGACGTTTTTATGGGACTTTCAAAATGGCGGAGATTCTCAATTCTCGTATATACCTTGTGTGTATCTTTGCATGCTTTCGCATAACTTTGTGTGATTCGATTTTGATTGTATTTTTGTTTAAGCAGATTATGATACGACTAGCAGAAAGAACCACGCGTTGCCATGGTTCAATTAAAATATAATAACCTAATCTCATATGTGTAAAAATCCCGTAGCACGATGTTGGGTTGGATGTTCGATGCCGACTACTCCGTGCCTACCACCTACCTACCAGTGGCGGCGCGGCGGCGTTAATTTTTCAATTAATTTTGTTTCGATTGACGTTTTAAATTCGAAGTATCTTTTGATTGGAATGTCCGATTTGAATAAACTAAAAGGTAATTTACAGGTATTGAAACAGTCTTGCTTAGCAAATGATTTATTCGGATAAGGATCAATGCAAAGGTACGGATAACTTGGTCTGATTTTGGTCGGAATTTCTAAAAAGTTTTAAAATGTTAAAAAGTAGTTATAGTGACATTGCTACAATATTTAGACGTATACTATCGTTACATTTTTTGTAGATATTGATATGTTCTTTAATATTGTAGAACATTTTTTTTTTCTGTCATCAATAGTTTTCGCAGCGCATGCGATAAAAAACATTTTATGGCAATTTTTTTACACCTTAGGTTACATTATTGCCGTTTTAATAAGGATCCTTATTATTTTCCTGTAATTAATATAGATTATGTTGATCAGTGATAATGTAGCAATCAGACGGTGAAAAAATTTTTGAAATCGGTCCAGTAGTTTTTGAGCCTATTCGTTACATACCCACACACACAAATCTTTCCTCTTTATAATATTAGTATAGATTGTAGTCAACATAACATTAAGTATAAATTAACTTTATAAGGTAATAATACGTAACTCGTGACAAAAATCAAATGGATCCGTTTCTGTGCATAACCTATAATTATTATCATTCATAACTTCAAACACTTCGAGCAAGGACAGGCGGGACGACCACCGTGAAAAAATTCCCAAAAAAAACAAAAGACTAAATAAATAATCGAAGCCCTATTCTTTAGTTTAGTGAGTTAGTTCCTAAGAAAGCGACACAACAATTATTTCGGCTTTGTTTCCATTTTTAGTTGGTCGACAAGGCTCCCCACGGTTACAGTCGGCACAAAGACCGTTATTTTAAGCCTTATTACCCTTTAACACTTCCAATAGTAATAGTAATATACAAGCAATTAAACGTAATTTATACTCAAATGTTACCCCAAAATATGTTTGTCACAAAGTAGGAGTGGAAGCGATCATTTTTTATTTTAACCTCCTCGTACAATACGCTTGATAATAAAGTATGCGTAAGACATTGAAAACCTGCGTGTGAGTACCAAAATCCCGACCGTAATTATAGATACGTCAATTGGTACAATTGGTACAATTGGTACAAGAATTGGTACCGACTGGAACCTGTGAGATTAAAATGTTTTGTAAAATTGGATCTTAGCGATTCAACAACTTTTCAAATATGGTACTTAAGTATATGACAATCTCATGTTTCTCAATGATTATGACAATTTTTGATAATTAAGAATCTCTTTGATGACTAATGATTCCGAGTATTCTACATATTATTTATCTGGGCTAATAACAAAACTGTATTAAAATCATTACATTTGCTTCGCACTTCACCATTTCTATTCCGTCACATACTGAATACGCAGATACTACCGACTACCTGATATGTTCACCCTATCGTGTCGCAAAATTTATCATTATTATTATTGTTCTCGCTTATTTGTATAACTTGAACCACCGATCGCGTCCGCTGATTAATAGCGAGCCAACAGGCAATTAGGCGCAACATGAAAATAATAAAGGACACTTGTGTTGTTCAACGCTAATTATTTATTAATGTACATTTACACAATTTATTACTTTCACTGGCTTTACGACTTTTGACCATTGGGGTGAAGATCAGTCGGTCAGAGTGACCTAGAGCAGTGCGCCCGCCGCGTCCGCGGTCCGCTGTTGATATATATGGATCAAGTTCATTTGTACCGAAAAGACCTACTAGGTCATTGTATCCGTGGTTAATGAAACTATCTGTTGTGCAGGCGAATGTGGGATCGATTCTCACTCGAGACAAATTTGTGTAACGAGTATAAAACCTCGTTCTGAATCTGGTAATAAAAAAAATACGATATGTCCTGTGATAAAGATATGCATCCGCTGAGGTAATGCAACTGATTCTATTGCACATGAGAGCAATCCAACTTAGACCGTGGTGCTTGGTACACATTACCTCACAGACTATAAACTAAATTAAATTGATCCACTCAACCTGTAGAGTAATTAAATTTTTACGACAGCCAATACAGTTTACAAGCACCATTTTTCATTAACTCGAATTAGTTACTTTTTATTTTAGATAAAAACATTTATTCAGCCAGTTTAATATTTGATTTGCGAATTTCGATTGAGTCACACTTCTAAAGTGGGTCAGGTTGAGAGTAGATTTAATGACAACTTGATGAAAAAACTTTGTCAGGACCGGAAGTGGAGGAAAGTTTTAGTTTCTGCCTATCCTTACGGGTAGTCGACTTGTAGGTTAATGTTTGTAAGTAAAAGGTAATGGTTACGATAAGATAATGATTGTAAATAAAAGATAATTGGTTTTGATATTCAATTTTATAGATTTACAAGACTGGTAATCCCTTTATAAGCCCAAGCAAGACTTATGTAGACTAATTAAGGGCGTTACCGGCTGGGTGATGCCATGACAACAAGCATCCTGTCTCGGTAATGCACTTACGAACTGCATACATATTTGATTGCTTTCCGTTTTCCGGCACCGAAGCGCAGCGTACAAATGCACGTTAATACTTAATACGGACACAAACATTGTGCTTCATAAATAAAGGAGAGGTAAGTAGTCTTGTTCTTTCCTAATTAATTAGGCGTGTTTTCCAAAAAGAGGGTTGTTAGCTGGCCTCTTGATCTATAGGTTAAAGTCCCTGACTGCTAAACCGGAGATCGTGGGTTCGGTTTCCACCCAAACAAAAATATTTTTGTGATGAGCGCATTTGTTTTTTCTGTGTTTGGGTGCAATAGAAATATTTACTTATATAAGTATTGTATTGTATGTACATATGTATGTTTATCAGCCGTCCGGTTACCATATTACAGACATTTAATTGTCTGATTGGGAGTCAGGTGTGTGGAATTGTCAGAATGATTGTTAAGAATATATCTTACTAACATTTACATATATACATATTGGCGTAGTTACATTATTGAAATGGAAGGTCCCCCATTATCCAATACTTGTTGCAATCTAACCTTTACTAACTTAATAAAATCTTTCGATTTTTGTACACTCACTTATTTGATACACATACGAAAATTAAATACTCCTTGAACGGAAATATTAGACGAATCCCCTATAGAATTCCTTGCGATATTTTTTTCGAAAGAACATCTATTTTTAATACGCAGCAAATTCGCTCTCGAGGGAGCCCAAGGGCTTGATAATGTAGTTACATTAGGGATTTCCTCGACTCCCGCTCATGGCGAAATTGATAAGAAATTGCCAAACCCTTGTTATTATTATTGGTATAAAAAAGAAGCAGTATTTTACTAGTAAGCTCGGGTATCGCTAACGTTTTCACGCGGCTTCATCGTTTGACTTGTGTCTAAATGAACAGCTGCAAACACGCTAGAAAGAGAAAGAAGTAGCACAACCAAAAACCACTGGGGAAAGGACACTAAGATCGAGACCATCAATCAATGGTAACCAAACAGCTGATAAACTGCACACATATATGTAATAAAGATATATGTTGTACGGATTGGCAATAGAACCCGCGACCTCCAATTTAGCAGTCCGGTTAGATAACCACCAGAGCAAAAGGTAGTGAATGTGTAAAACCGATGGCAATCTGCAGTTGAACGACAGCCACAATGATCAGTTCTGTTACGTATGTCCGGCTGCGCCCAATAACCGTGTCATTTGAAGTGTATCGCCGTGTCTTTGTGGAGCCACAATACAGAGACGCGCTTCACAGGTTCACCACTGTTTGTTTTGTTCAGTATTCTATACATTATTTTGTATTGTTTCTAAAATAACGCTCGGGTTCATAATAGTTTTTCATTTCGTTGCTCAACTAAAATGTCTCACATTCTAAAGAGGAAAAACGTTGCAAGGCACATTTTAATGTCAGGGTTAATTTTTATGACACTTTGATTTTCTATCAGATACCACAGGTCCCACCTCATTAAGTTTGAGCTGTTTATAAAGCTTTCGAATTACGACATCATCTGTAAGAAGTCTATTTTAATATTTTGAAATGAAATCCATAAGTAAGCGAAGCATAACAAATGGATCTTTGGAATAATATTGTATATAATAGACATTTAGCTGTCATTACCTTTGTTTACGGGGCTCGATGGCATCGGGCGGCAAGCGATGGCCGAATTGACCTGTTCCCTCTGCCTGCCACTTTACTTCATTTGAATTGAATCGGATAACATTGTGTGGTCACGGCAAGAAGTACGGCCGGACGTAAATCATTGAATATCTAGGGCCATTGTTGTATGATAGGGTTGCCGCACGCCGCTTCTCTCGGGACCTTCAAAATACCATACCTTCAACATACTTCCACATTTGACGAGCCGCGTGGTCGAGTGGTTAGAGACCCTGACACTAAACCGGAGGTCGCGGTTTCGATTCCCATTCAGGACAAATATTTTTGTGATGAGTACATTTGTTTGTTTTGTGTTTAGCTGTAATAAAACAACATCTAATAACATTATGATAACACATAATAAATATAATATGTTAGTTATCTATTTCATTTATACCCAAATTTCACATTATTTTTTGTTACTTGAGATCTCTTTCTACGAAATAAAAGTCTTGAATTTGAATTTGAGCAGAGTTTATTGATTCGGCTGTAAAGTTCACTTCACGGTTAACGGAACAATTCTCGACTGCTATTTTTATCTTGAAAAGCCTCTCGGCCAACAACCCTGGAGCCTCCATTGTAGCGGCTTATTCACAGTACAATGAATGTACAAGTGTGATTTACTGATTCATAAGAGACCGAATGGCTCTCATAATGCCGAGTGAATTTCCAAGTGCGAAATTTATTTCATCTTTTATAATCACTGTAGTTTTTAAACCTTCACATTTATGTTTGGTTACGAGCATATTCTGTAAGTATTTTTCTTTACTGTATTACAATGATGTTAGCAGTTTTATTCCTACAGTAGTTTTCGATTATCGTATTTTGAAAGCTTCAGAGTTGGAATAATAATCTATCTTTTGTGGCGTACACGCGTATCTCAAAATAATAACTTATAATGTTTTCTCCATCGTAGCTGTTCTGATACTCTCTTGATAGAATCTTAACGCGCGGGATCGAGTCGTCACGTTATTAAAAGGTGTTTACAGGGAGACGGGCGGTTTTGTTGTTTGACAGAAAGTTTTATTTGAACTATGGCTACATTTAAATATTTTACACTACTATTAAATCAATATATATTTGGCCTTTTACTGCGTATCAATTTAAGATGTTGAAACTTAAATTAATATTATTTATTAACTAGACTACAATTTACACAAATTAGGATTAAAGAAAAACTACATATTAAAACATTTACTTCCTACAAAATCGGATCGGTCGGGAGTTTTAAAATGCTTTTAGCTCCATTTATAGTCTTAAGAACGGGATTTATTTACAACTATTGAAACAAACTTTTGCATACATAATAACAATAATTAATACCTTGCTTCTTTTGTTGAATTGTTGAGAACTTTTGACTACATAGCAGAACCCCGGGCTGTAAGCTATTCCGCCGACACAGTCACAGAGTAATGAATGCACACAAGTGATTTACTAAGACATGCACAAACGTGGAGCAGTCAGAAAGTTTTATTAAATCCACTCACAGGGCATATTACGGTAACTTATGTTTGTATGTTGTTTCACTAAAATTGAGCTATTTCTACATTTAAATAGGTACAAAGGACGAATATCCACGAAGCCCCAAAGCCAACATTTTATTACACTATTTCAACACAATTTGAATTTTCTTGTTCTATACTTTTGTTCGGCCGGAGGTCGGGGAAGTTCGACCATTTACATTACAGGTCGCTATATCGATCACACAAACCCTTAATATAAATCTAGATCGCATTTATTTCAGTCGATTACTGTTTATTACGATTAATCCTAAACTCTAACATAAAATTGCCTTAAGGCTCGTTGTATTAAAATTCTAGCTTCGCAACGATAAGATAAAATTAACCCGTACGTGTCGTAAAGCGGTCTGTAAATAATAATTTTAAAGGGTATTTATTTGCTCGCAGGCGTCTGCATTGTTCGTAAATCTCATTATTTGTACGTTGCCGCTTTAACTCTTATCTAATTTTTGCAAATGTTTGTAAATTAGATACGTGTTCGTTTGTTCGGGGCTGCGGAGTAAGGTTGAAAAAACTGCAAAATAACAAAACATATACCGATTTTGATCTGTACGTGAATTCGTTTTTTCATGTTATACATACTAATGTAAATAACCTTGCTAACAAATAACAGTATGTAATTATTTTCAGTTTTGAATAATAATACAGTAAGTTCAGCGGACGGTGAAAATAAAAATAACTGCGAAAACGAACTGAAACGCACTATTTTTAATTTTCGGTTGTAATTTTTTTAGAAAATTAATCAAAATCTACAATTTGTAATGTTTCAGCGATCATAGCTTTTCAAATTCCACACGCATAATACATACATTTATGTTTGATATCGAGTTATAATAACCGTTGGATGTGACTTATGTGGACAGTTGTATGAACCGAGGAAGTATAATGGACGATATTTATTTGACCGACCCGCCGGTCTCAATGCGCCGGATATTGCCGCGGGTACCGTCAGGAAACAAGGCGAAAACGAGTTCATGTTTAATACGCGCTCTCTATTACGAGAAGCCCTCCTACAACTGCAGGAGTCTCGTGCCCAGCAGTGGGATGAAACATTTTTACAACCACGTTGGAAGTAGGACATTCAATCGGTTCCAATTCCAATTTAGATTCAAAATCCTCTTCCTTCGACGTGATTACAACAATATTTAGATTTATTTAAGTATTTCCACAAATATTTGTGGAAACCTTAGATAAGTAACTTGAAAGCACAGTTTGAAGATCCATTTTAGAAACCGATACAATTATTTAATCTATTATTATTCCTAAAAAAAATCATTATAATCGTAAAGAATATCTACCAAAATTGTATGTGCATTCTCATCCTAAGTAACCTTTCTAGCTTATGAAAATGCATCGTTATTCTTAAACGGCCCGGTGCTGCTTACATTTCGACTGTGTTGCTAATTATGAGGACTACCCGCGATTTAGAACCCTTCGTGTTATCATACGCAATACAAATAAAAATGCTTCCTCTACAATAACTAAAAAACTTACTATTCTTGTCATCGGTCAAAAATAATTATTTTTTGAACGCGCATTATACAAACGAGTGTCGTTCTTGCCGCCTGTACGCGCTGAAAGTGAAACTAAATCATAATATTTATTATCTATTGTTTTATGAGCTATGTTTTATACGTCTCTCGCGCGAAATTACAACAATATATTGGCTTGCAAGTTGAGTAATATTTCGTCAACAATGAACACAATATACTAATGTACGTTTATACGAGAGCGGTTCAAAATCAGTTTAATGGAAAATTTGTTTGAAAACTTTTGTTTAACACTATGAATGTTACCTTATAAAAGAGCTTAGTGGCGGTAACTGCAAGGGATGGTTTTTGTATATTTTTAAGAAATTAGTCATCGTCAAGATTCTCTATAAATATGACACCCTAAAGATTGAAAAAATAGCACACGCATGCGTTAGTAACACGAGGATAATATGTATTACCAATACGGGGCTTTTGTATTAGTTTGGCAAACGGATGTGCTACTTGAAAGTTAAACCGAACTGTAATTTTATAAGAGAATTCAAAATGTATTTAACTAGCCAAAAGTATTAACTTTCAGCAGAGTTTATATGATTATAGGATTCGCACGAGTTTGGAATATAAAACAAAAAGAGTTTTTTCAGGAAAAAAAATATAAGAGCTTTGAAGAGAAACCAATGAACGGAATGTCACGAAAAATGTAGTAAGGTGTTCAATGTTTGAAAATATATACTTGATTAATAATAATTATTACTAAAAAAAAATGTAGTTTAAAAAACTAAAAAAACCCGCTATTGTTCCAATTCAAAGTACATAGAAGATAATTTTTAGATTCATAAAAATATCAATATTAAATTCGATTACCATCCACCAAAAACTTCAGCGTAACTTATGAATACAGCCATGTGACCTTAAAACTAAGTCAGTATTACACAGCGTGTAGCGCGAACGATAAATAAATTGCTCTGCTGTCGAGGGCTCGAAAACTACTTATAATATAAAATATATCGTGAAACAGTCGGTTTATTTCTCCACGAATTGCTCGAAGTCCGTAAGTAGTGCGTGCGAATCCAATTGTAGTCGCGATCGACTGGCGGCTGACGATAAGACAGCGAGGGAGTTTTATTGTGAGAAGAGCGAAATTTAATGTGGATGCACGGTTCTGTTGTCCTTCCGATGTTTAAGGTTTTATCAAAAGTATAATAAATATGAAGCTCGTTGGAATCTATCGCAAGAGGTTACTGACGATAATCACTTTTTTCGGTGCTATGTCAGCTACGGGTATAATTTAACGTTTTATATGTTTTGATATGGCACACATGCGTTCTCTGATATTTTATTCAACGTGAAATTGGACTCGAGTCACCGAGCTGAATACTAAGTAAAACCGTTTCAAGTCATAATGTAAATTTGTACCTTCGTACAAATATGCTGCAGATATATTTAACTGAAAAACGGGTTTTGAGAAATAGCAAAAACACAAGACGGACGAAGGAAAATGAAACCGTTACAATACTTAAAACTAAAATCTCGTTTAGCTATGAACAAAATTCTACACGAAGACGATAAATAAGCGCCAAAGGATAAATTATCATGAAAAATTCTGTCAATTCCAAATGAGGCAATTAAATACGTGTGTTATGGTAATCGGACAGCTGATAAACTAACATATATACATATTAAATAAAACTTATTTACATACTTCTACTGCAGCCACACACAGAACAAACAAATGTGCTCAACACAAAAACGTTTCTCCCGGACGGGAATCGATCTCACGCCTCCGAGCTTAGCTCAGGTTTAACCACTAGACCGAGAGGTCAGAAATGCAGATAGCGCGTGTTCTGTTGTTCATATAAAGAGGAACCCTAAGGCCTTCATGTTTCCTGCTCGATCAGACCTCCGCCAGCATCACATCAAAGCGGGTGAAATTGTTCGTGAACCTGCCCGCAGTGCCACTGAAATAATATTTTTTTCGTCCAATGAAACGATTCAACGATGCGTTAACAAAACAGGGTGTAGCGCAGGAACTCTTGGGGTGTGAGGAATGAGTTCGTAAAATATATTACATACCTAACAAATAACACGTGTAACATTCCAGAACGGAGCTTTTCTCACCACACACGTATTAATATATTTAACAAACTATTACTATTCCAACAGTACCTTTCATCTATTTGCATTTCTTTAGTATTGAATTGATGAAACCTTTTTATTTCATTAAATAAACTTTGAGCGCACTATCTTCCACTTCACATTTCCAAGATTCCATTTTCTAAGCTAGATCAAGCAAGCAAATATCTACAGTAGCAAATATCTACAGTAGCAAATATCTACAGAATTAAGTTGAAGAGAAAATTTAGTAAATATACTGAAATCCTGAATTGTAGGAACACCTTTGCTTATGTTTACTTTTAGTTACTTGTATTTCATATTGCTACAAATATAACCCGCACCCTGTATCATCGAGACATTGTCCCCAATGGTGCTCTTTGAAGACATCTAAATAAACAAACCCGATCGATCTAACTTCAGCCGACGCCGACATTATTTTCATTACGCCGCTTTCAGATTTTTTTTTATTGCGAGCAGATGAAAGAGAATTAAAACGGGATCAACATTTTTTTCATTGGCGACCCGAATTTATCTTTCAAAGTTAGTATTTCAATTAGAACGATAAATAGAAGTTGCCGACTTTTAGGTTCTTTACGTTTTGCGAGTAACAAAGTACCCCACATATTTTATTTATTTCCAACATATCTCACCGTACACGTAAACCCATATTAGTTTTACCATTTACGCTTCATAGTACATATTATGTATAAGCATTATTTATTTAATACTATTGTAATATATTCATTAAATACATTACTTAATTGGATCAATAAGGACTTTATTATTATACAGCAAACTCTATGGTCGCACCGAGTCTCAGGAAACATTACTATATATAATTGAACTATGTATATAAATAAATCCATACATATTATGATCACACGGACAGGCAGAAACTAAACATTTTTACCAGCTTCCGTCCGAACAAAATTCTTTCAACTCTTGCGCTTTCGTAAGCGTCATCATACATGTTCGATTGTTAAATATACTTAGACAGTGTTAAAAACGTTTCACCACTACGCCTGTGACATACAGCCGTCCCAGTTGTGTATTCGCAGTAGTGATTTAAAGAAAGATTAAAAATATCATGTATTTATTAATCGTATCAGATTACGTGATTGCATTTTCGCCCGCGCTTTATCCTGTAACTGTTTATCCGTAAACAAAATGGCGTCACAATAAAACGATCGGATCGTGATCGTCGTATTGTCCAAATTGTTCGCGATGTTTCGGATTAATGCGGGGGGAGGCGGGGGTACGTTGATTTCGTGTTTGGCATCGCTTGTTGAACATTTACGTTTAATAATAATAATATCTTAGGACGATTTCACACAGGATTGTCTGATCCCAAATTGAATGCCTGTGTCATGGTAACCGGACAATCGATAAACATTCATTATATATAGGTATAGTATATAATACTTATGTAGACTTTTGTTACACCCATATACAGAACAAACAGATGTGCTCATCACACAGATGTCTTCCCTGGGTGGGAATCGAACTCCTCCAGTATTGCAGTCAGGGTCTCATACACTCGACCGCGAGGCCTGTCAATAATGACATTTAACGACCACTTCTGAAGATAAAAAATATTATTTTTTTTACAGTATTTTTATTAAATATACTTTAGTGACTCACTTTATTACTACTTGACTGAACTCTTGGTGTAATAGTTAGAGACACTGAATGCCGAACTGGAGATCCCGGGTTCGACACCCAAGCAGTGCAGCATTGAATTGCCTAAATTAGAATGGGATAGCCATATGTATAATTGTCCTCAGATAAAAAAAGTAGTGTAGGGTACTTCGTGCGTACACGTCCATAAATTAATTTGGAATAATCTCATACTAAATACCGCGTATCATAACATAGTCGGAGCTCGGCATAAATAAACATGCTCGCATATAGTTTGCGTGCGACCCGGGAACGCGCCGAGCATGAATTATGCATCGGAATCAGCTCCGGAGAGGTTCGGAAGAAGTATTGCATAATAACTTAATAATTCTTCCGTGTAAAACAATTGTACTGTATTTATCACGCACAATTGGCACCCGCTGGCACAGTGGATGTTCAACCTGACTGCCGAGCCGGTTTGCGGGTTCGATTCCCACACGGGACAAATATTTGTCATAAACTCGAGTGTATTTGTGTCTGGGTGTAAAATTACCTGTACTAATATGTATTTAGGAATTTCTATAGATGGGTTATCAATAGGTTACCATAGTAACGGTTCTGCCTACTTTGGGAGCGACGCTAGTTAATATGGGTTAGTATAATTGTAGTTAGTATTAGCTAGTGTATGTGTTATTAGGGATTGGTTACAAAGGCGTCGGTATTCCTGATGTCTAAGATGGTTGTTTCCAGTATTCGCGCGCTCACATCATCAAACTTCAGACTGAAACACAAATTGTTCGCCAATACATGTTCTACCACGTACCAGATTTTTGACCAGCTCAGGCTACAGTGTCTGTACTTCATGAGTTCAATGCAGCTACTTCACGGCATGTTTCCACTTGTCAATGTTCGGGATGACATTAAACTTATAATCCCATTTACAGTAATTGGCCGGTCCGTTTCACATTTTAAGCCGCTTAGTGCCAATTTGCAACAAGATGGTTTATAATCTGACGTGAGGTAGCCTTCTTTGATGTCCGAGATGACAGCAGTGAATTAGGCCTTAGGGATTTGCGGGAATTTGAAGCGGGATGAAGATAGTAATGGCATTTACTAGCTATGTTAGTCTATTAACAAAACACTGCGCTTTCAAAGATCTTAAGAGTTCTTAATGTCCATCATGATTGAATAAAATGATAATAATAATTGGGAAAATTGCGGCTCTCGTTCCAAGTTTGCCAATTCAATAATGTCTATAATACTTATATACATAGATCTATTTTGTTTGTGGGAATTGAACCTACGACCTCCAGTGTGACCATTTAGGGTTTTTACCCACTAAAACAAGAGGCGAGTTAAAATCTCAGTTTCTTAAGATCTATCTACTTACTTCGTCAATTTACAAAATTATGTTGAATTTTCTGAAATTTCCAACCAGTGAATATATTTTGATGGACGCATTAACTAGATAGGGAGTGACCGCAGCGCATTAGCTTGTAACGCGACTCTGCCCATCCGTCTTCGATATATTTACTTCGCTTAAACGATTCTCCCGTAGGTATTCGATTTCTGGAATATTTATTTTGAAACTGTGATCTGATGACGCGTAAACAGTTTGTACGGCTAACGTTTGGTTTAAGATTTGAGTTTGGTTATTATATTCTACGTGTTTAGTACTTATAAAAATTATATATTTTACTAGTTGCGTTCTAAGGATTTGCATAGTTGGAATATATTTATAAGGCGTTTTTTAATATATTTTTATTTCTAAGCATTAGTCTAAATATATTTACATTTCTACCTTTCAAATGATAAAGTATCATTTTTCAAATTAGAAATGTTGTTGTCATTCCTAAAGAAGACCCGAGACAAATAGAAGTTTAAATGATTGATGTTCAACCGTTCTGGAACTGATGACGATTTTGTATGCTCAGTGTGCAAGCATAGAATTACGCTCGCATCCAAACGTTAGAGAAATTCAAACGTCTGTGAGTTTTTACGATTTCCAATTTCTGTCTGACCGCATATTAAACATTTTTCAGCAGAATTGCCCCTCGCAATGCTAACAGAGATGTCCCATTGTCCTATAGAGGGGCATCTTGGAAATCCGGGGATAAGAGGCCTTCAATTTCCGGTCCGGGCATAACTCAGGGAACGTGGTTTTTGTTGTTGGCCCGCGGGCATTTTCTTCGGAAAGTCTGATATGTTGGGAATAAATATCCGGTCGGGAACGTAATATACTGCAGAGTTTAAAATAGTAGGCAGAATGTATTAAAAACGGGCAAAGAGAGGAATGGATAGAACTTTTTACTAATGCTATGTTCTTGAAATGTTAATTCAAAGATGAACAAAGATAAAAGAAACTTAAGATATATTTCTGTAGTACTTAGGGTCAATAAACTCGATATTAACATTGATAAACAAATTTTAAAAGCATTGCATCTATTGAATCACTACATAGTATAAAACAAAGTCGCTTTCTCTGTGTATGGTTAAATCTTTAAAACTACGCAACGGATTTTGATGCGGTTTTTTTTAATAGATAGAGTCATTGAAGAGGAAGGTTTATATGTATAATGACATTTGTATAATAATATATGCGCGGGACGAAGTCGCGGGCAAAAGCTAGTTTACAATAAAATGAGGGAATTCCGTCAGCGGATATGTATGTGTCGGTTCACCGTTCTAACAGATGTAGAATCTAACGCCAAAAGGACAAACAAAATTTATTCCAGATAAACGACTCGCACAAAAATCCTTTACATCCGAGGGGGATATTCGAGAATTTCGGACATAACCTTTCCTTTGTAATAATCGGCAGATACATGCGGGCGGCGATCCCGATCATATTACAGCACGCCGGCGGCTCCAGCTGACGCCTGCACGCGCTCCCTTACGTGATTTCATATTGGGCTAGTTATTTTTCCTGCTTAGCTTATGAAAACAAACTATTGATTTTGTTCTCTGCTATCTTTCTGCTTTCTATTCTTTTCTTCGTACATAGAAACATTCTGTGATTGGATATTGATACAAATGTTGAATATGCCTATTTCCTCGTGATACTGCATTTATGACGGTTAAAGGTTAGGAATAAGCATTACTCAGTATCGACATGAACTCGACGTGACAACGTATTAATTATCCTTACGATTAATTTAAATTTTGAATTTAAAATTATATAAATTTAAATTACATTTCATTTCTGTGGTTTGCAAATACACTACACCACGCAGAGGCTGTTATTCAATTAGCCGAATGGTACCAGATGTCTTTTAGTTTAGAATATATTAAATTAGAAACTTGGAATAATTACATTTATTATTGTATTTCTTGTATATATCTATGGAGTTATGAAAATATCGGCAGCCATTTTGAATTCATCGGAACAGCTGGAAATAACAATAGGCGAAAATTAATACTCGACGAGTTTTGACTTGCGAGGTTCAGGCGTTTTGGGTTTGCTTAGAAAGATAACAGAGTATAGAGAGAAATATATAATACAAACATTATCAGAAATTGCTTTTAAGGTCCAATAAGTTGGAAATAGCATAAGAGGAACGTATTTGTACCGTTCACGTATCGTTACGTTAACGCTTTGAGCAATTCTCACAGATTCTTCGAATGTCGTAAAGTTCTCAACACCAGTGAGTACTTCGTTTGAATTACATTTACGTTTACGAACTATTTCAAAGGTCAAACATAGGTCAAACGACTTTGTTTTCCATTTAGTGCGCGATGCATACTGAATGGAAGTATCAGACGTTGTATTCATAGACGGCTATGAAATAAAATAGCTTACTTTAGTATTTATGGAAAGAACTAGAGTGGAAAATTTATTATCAGAGTATATTATCGTACATTATACAGTTGCAAAAATTGGCGAAGTATCATTATGAAAAACAAAAATAAACCTAAAATGTTCAAGTTTTTAGAAAGGCAGAAAAATGATAAAATACTCGATTGTCATCCCTTACATAATCTGAGTTAAGTCGAAACGTTAAAGTGGAAGCGTATTAATAAATCGATGGTACTTGTCTTCAAGACGTCTGGAATTATTTCTCGAAGAGGGTGGGACGTCTCGATATTATAACAGGGAAGCCTGCCAGAACTATTTCCGCAACCTGTCGCCACTCGACAAAAGTACAAATAGCTTAGGGGTCACACGTGATTTCTTAAACGCTGCGCCCTGCTACCTCCGGGTACATCTTGTGTTGTAAACGCGTTACAACATAACAAACGCTAACATTATATGCATTTTGTGGCGTCGTCCTTTAGACCATCCACAAGTATTCGTCGTCCATTTGCAAGTATTATTAAAATGGTCCTTTATTACTCGTTTTTAGGGTTCGAGAAGGAGCTTTTTGAGACTTTTTTGCACTCGATGTAACCTTACGTAGATTACGCCTGAATTAATTTCTAATTCTCTTAGTTTCTTTGTTTAATTGTGTTAACTTACTAATCAGAAAATGCTAACGCTGGGTCATTTGCTTTTGTCCCCTTTTCTACCATTCATGTATCTATGCAACCATTGATCCTAACTGAGACTTTGATTACAATTACATTAAAGTGATTTAGTTCCAGTAAGCTTCACTTAACTGTGTATTATGGCTATCAATAACAATTTAGTACGATAATTTGTAATAGATTAGTTCTAATCAGATATTGTCACCTGTTTAATAGCTTTAACTAACGTAATTACTATATAAATATATAACGTCTTTTTTTTAAAACGTAGTGTATCGAAATGTCTTGGAGCTGGCCGTGTAGATAAATACCTTATGTTTGCATACAGCGGCACTCCCTTACTAAAGCCATGTTTTGACATAAATTTTTGTAGTTCATGTGTAAGTAACACCGTATCGGTGCTCTCGGCCCATTGGACATTTACAAGTTATTGCTTCATCGCTTAAAAGAAACATCACATTTATATTATGTTCAGCTGGTACATGTGTCTCCTTTTATGTATAACGAGCTTTGCCCGCGGCTTCGCTCGCGTTAAGAACTTTCATCCCCTATTTTATCTCCTTGGGGGTAGAATTGATCAAAATCCTTTCTTAGCGGATGCCTACGTCATAACATCTACCTGCATGCCAAATTTCA
>DWDX01001148.1:0-20259 GCA_018245675.1 Agara michaeli | reverse complement strand
TGAAGTGTGGGTAATGTTTTATTTATTGATTTAATGTACTTTATAAGCATTATTATTGAAAAATATTAGCGTTCCACGCTTCTCCTACACATAAACTATAAGTGTGCCAAATTTCATACTCCTCCGTCCGCGCAATTTTCGTAAAAAGGGATTCAAAGTTTTTGCTTCACGTATTAATATATAGATATACACACCTAAAGATAAAACCTTGCCACTGTCAGAGGAGACCCGAGTCTAGCTATGGAGCAATAAGAGGATTGAATAAAAATCAACCAAAGTACTTAGTTCTTACGGTTTACATAGCATGAATACTATAAGTGAGTACCAATGTCTTCAGATGGCATCGTCTTCAGATGAGCAGGAAGAGAGCTAACCCGGGACAACGGCGAAGAAAACTACGCACGCGAACATCGTCGCAGCAGGAAATGACGACCAGTGCTATGCTAGATCGCCTCTCATAATAAGAGGTTATAGTCCTAGTCTACACGTTGAACAGGTGCGGGTTGGCAGACGTAACATGACTTAGTGTAACTTCTATCGAAGATACTTATGTTGGCTTCGTCATGTGCCGTTCACTGTTACAAGCGGGTTTGTGAGCACAAGCAACGAGTTTCAGTTGGCGTGTTCAAAGCCATAAAGGTTCAAACCTACCCGCCCAAAAACAAGACTAATACGGATGATAACTTAGTGGGGCACAAATTATAACAGACCTACAGATCTTGTAAAGTTCTATTAAGGAAAAGAACCCTTTTCCATTATCCATATACTTATGTTGTAAAGATATTTAGCTGGTATCCAAAAAATAATACAAAACATTATGAGCAAATTCTTTAATATTCAAAGAAAAGTGATTAACATAAATGAAATTTATAGACCTATGATTACACTTGATGAGATGTAACGATATTCAAGAGTCAATATGAAATGTTTTGAATATTCGATTCCATGCTATTAAAAAAAACAAATTGATGAATGCAATGAACATATTAACGATTTTATTAGACAACATTAATCAAAAGCAACACCCAACGCGACGTCAAACGGTTGTATCTTCGTCTTTTTCTGTCACCTCATTGTTGCATTAACATCTCGCGAAATAAGCTCGGTCAAAACGTACATCGGTACCGAACGAAATGCGTTATTTGTCGAAGGGAGTTTATTTTCAACTGCCCTCCCTATAATCGATGTCCTGTTTTGATGTAACGAGTTTCATCTTTTCTTACCACTCTTTTGGGCGGTCTGGCGCCATTTTGCGTAAAAGTCCACAAAGTACTCGACAGAAATACCAGCAGCTTGAGCCGCGCCCGTGTAACTAAATTCTTTGTATTGATCTTCACCACCGCCGGGTTCGTTACCAACCAGTAAAATAAGCAACGGAGCTGTTTTACCGTGCAGAGGCTGATCGGAATCACCGTTACCATTGTGAATTTGTTTTTCGTCGCCTATGAAGTGGTTACAGAACTCCAATATTTCGATGAAATGATGAACGTTGGGAGGAGCTTTACGGGGGTATTTTATAAATGGCAAAGGCCTCGATTGGCCGGGCCGTTGTGTTTTAAGAAATCGCGATCCACTCTGTAGTTCCGCTTCAAGCCAACGTATCGCATCACGGGCGGAGCTTTTTTCACACTTCAAATTATCCAGTTCTTGCAACACTGGAACATAGTTACAAAGAACAATATTAAGAATGAAAAGAGTCCATCTGTGATTTCAAAATAACTATGTTATCTCATGTGCGGACTTGTAGTTATTTACATGGCATCACGACATAAACACCATTTTTTAAAATTTTGTCTGTCTGTCTTTCTGTTTGTCAGAGGTCTGCCTCGAGATAATCCCTTAAAAATTAAGCAACATTCAAATTTACTTAATATCCTAAGTAATCCGTAGCTGGACTGACACACAGATTGTGTACAAGCTCGATTAACACAGGATATATTCACAGGATCTCGCGATATTCATATGTGATCGGAATGTAAGCGTGTAACACCGCGGGGAACGGCTAGTAATAAATAAAATAACATACATACCAACATTAGGGATTAAAAATACGTAGGTAGATGCGGTCATGAGCTGTTTAATGCGTCTTAAGAAATTATTTAGAACTGCAGAGTCTAGAACAAGAAGAGTAGGTTCCGAGCCTTGTCCACTGCGCTCTAGTTCTCGCACCTGGGATGCTAACCATAAACGACCCATTCTTTGTTGCAAGCCGACACTTTCGCTGTTTTCCACATCCTAAAACATGAATTATATATATTTTGCATGCAACCTTTATTGCAGTTATACTTCTTTTGGCGCATTAAGGAATTGGCGATGCGCGCGCACACCGTCACGAAAAACCGACACAATGACGTTTTAGTTATAGTGATTGATAATAATGTTATATTGTCAATACACAATGTTATATTGTGAATACACAAGATGGCGCTAGTAGACTTTGAATACTTAATTTAATTTTTGTCATCTATATAATTTAAATGCTAATATTATACATACCTGAATTTTTGAATTGTGCCATTCTCTACATTTCTTACTGTTAACTTTTCCTTGTAACCTTGGAGGAAGAACTTTCTTAACAAAGAATACTTTTAAAAATTTGTTATATCGAATTCGGGGTACAATCTTAACAATTTGATTGCCAAAGTCTATGAAATTTAAAATCCGTATAATATTTTCTTCATATACTGTAGGTTTATATTTATCCAAAACCTGCCACTCAGCAGCATCTTTATCAAATTTACCAATATTTGTACCACGTAAAGCAATATCTTCTGGCAGAGGAATTGATCTATATTCCAATTTCAATTTCTTAACAACAGTTTTTGCTGTGTCAAACACTTTGGACTCATCGTTGTTAAAAGTTTCATGACTATCGGACTGAAAGTAATAGACAAAGATATTCAGCAAGTCAACGACACATTGAAACAATGAATCTCCACTTTGCCCACAAGACAGAATCAAATCTTTTTCTGTAAGAATCCAATCTTGCAGTAACTTTATACTAGGTAATATGTTGTTTCCAAGTAAAAATTGCTGTATAGCAGTAGTTTTCAAATGTTCACCTAATGCCGTTTCGTTATTGTTCACATTGTTATCATTATCTTGAGACTTCAATTCAATTTCTTTTGGAATAGCAATTTCCTCACTTTTGTTAGCATCTCCATTAATTTTTTCAGTAGGTTCTTTTTCATTATCAGAAGCATCATAAAACGAGTCTTCACTTTTAGAACCCTCATCTTCTGATTCATAACTAGAATCTGATAGCTCACCATCCGAAGCTGTCTTGTCAGAATCAATTTCGCTACTTTCTGTTTCTTCATCACTCAAATCAGAACTTCCAGATGAAGCAACTCGACGTCGTCGACGTCTTTTAGTCAATATCTTCTTGTTATTGCTCTTCAAATCATCATTAGATGCTAATTTTGTATCTCCATTTTCTTTATGGACAACTTCGATGTGACAGTCATTATCATTGGTTGTTCCTGTATTTGAAATAATTTCTTCCACTGATGGTTCAATGGTGCTTGTCTTTTGTACAAAAGACTCCAATGGTACAGGTTTAAATTTTGGTACAAATTTTGATGCTGGACTGCGAAATCCCAATGATTCCAATTGTTTTAAGAGCTTTTGAAGTAATTGAGATAATAATGCCAGAGTAAATGCTTTGCAAGCAAAAGCCTTAATATTATCAGTTTCAGTCATTTTAGCTATGGTGAAGAGACATATTTGAACCATATTGTGTATTATATTAAGGTTCAGGTATGACGGATTAACATTTTCCTCTTCAACTGCTTGAACAAATGCATTATAATCATCATTAATGTCTGGCAGCTGAATTTTATTAAAATCTAAAGCGATTTTAAGTTGTTGTGCAACATTGCTGCAAATTTTTGTAATATGAGCATCATCCTTTCCAAGGTACCATATTTCTATTAACAATAAGAAATTCGCAACTGTATTTTGAATGTGTTCTGCTTGTGTTATTGTTTCTGATGAGTCAAAAGCATCACAGAATTGCTTTGTTTTTTCAAATATCTTTGTCAAATTACCCAATCCACCTTCAAATGGTGTTAACGAACTTAGACAATGGATGTAACAGCATACTGAGTCTAAATTATAATTTTTATCAACAAACAAATTACCCAATTGATTAAAAGGCATCCCCGAAGTCAAATCAATTTGTGCAGCTTGTAAATAATATCTAGCTGCAATAGAAGTCTCAAAAGAATTAAACAATTCTGTTTGATAGCGACTCAGGTCTCCAAGATATATCAGGCATGAATATATTGCCGAGCGACCAACTTGACATTCATCTTCAGAATATTTTGTGATAAGGGGGTCATCGGCATCATCATTTTGCAGAGGTAGATAATCCAGTTCCTTCAGCTGAATATTCATTTCAGATTGTATTCTGTATATGATATGTTGAAAGTGGCCTATACCAGAGATTATAAGAGAAAATAAGTGACTATCATGTTTGTTATCAGTCGCCCGTAACTTTTTTGCAGCAGACACAGTGTCATAGTACACTTTTCGCCATAGAAGCTCCAAGGACTTTTTACCATAATTCAAAGGATCTAAAAAGAATATTTTTTCACAATTATCTCTCAACTTCTGCCGCTGTACTTCACTGTTGGTGGTAAAGAGGTCAGCAATAGTA
This sequence comes from Agara michaeli, assembly GCA_018245675.1. Lineage (NCBI taxonomy): Eukaryota > Metazoa > Arthropoda > Insecta > Lepidoptera > Hesperiidae > Agara > Agara michaeli. Next base: position 15,599 of record DWDX01001148.1, on the reverse strand, counting down.
TGACCTCCTATAGAAACATCTTCAAGGCGCCGGGCGACATCGCTAACATAGCTGAAAAATTTAAATGTGAAGATGATGTTATTAACTCTTTATTATGACGTAAACATATAACCTCTAATTTATATGTAATTACATTGTACGCAAATTTTTATTGCAAAGGAGCCACTTACCGATAAACCTTTTTAGCTCGTTCGGTACGTTCACACGTACTGGAGTTCAAAAGTTCAAAGGATTCGTCCTTCATTGTCAGGTCATTTTCTAGAGTTGTCAAGATGTTGGCATCAAAAACACTTCTGTCGCCTTTTCAATGACAAAAATTTGATTCAAGTAGTTCATTGCTTATCACCATAACATTCCATAAATCAATTGCGTTTCTTTATTGAATAGGGCAAGATCTGTAAGTGTAAACCGAAAGCCCCTGCGTGATGAAATGACATAAACAGCAGGAAAAGTATTTTAATCAGGCAATGATAATACAATAAATACAGTGCTGATAACTTCTCAGTCTTCACAGACTTTATAAAATGTCGAAAATAAAAATTCCCCCATTGTAAATTACATAAGTTATTCGATAATTTCAGCTCAACATCCATATAATATCCTATAAAACCTTTCTTTATCTCTGCTTCAACTTTCTACATAATTTAATAATTTTATACAGATTATACTTTAATAAAGTATGTCTGAGTTTTTATTCTATCTGTGCTTGTGACTTGACAGTTTTATTTCGAGATTTTCGAGCAGCGTTGTTTGTATCAGTTTATAATATTAATATTGTACGTTAGATATTGAAATAAGTTCTGAAAGCACAGTGATATTTGTTCGTGTAAGAATATTTTATATATGTATATTATCTGTGTAGTGCGTATTATATTAAGACACCGAATTATTTTAAATAGTGTTATTATATCAACTTGAAATATATACCATAGTAAAAATTTTTCTCGTTTTTAAGTAGGTAGTAAACATATTGTAAAACACTCCTTGCTTTTTTTATTTAAGATCCATAAATAGCAAGACATTGTAAGCAGTGAAGGAAATAATGGAAAACCAGTCGTGTTTATTTTTGGGTATCAAAGTGAAGCCAGGCCCAATTGAACGCTATAAAATCGAGAATTTCACACTTGACAACACTGTTGATAAACTTAAAATTGAAGCTGAAAAGAAAAGTAATGTACCATCTACTTCGTTAGGTAAGCCTTAGTTTCTAGAATTATAAATATAACAATGGTAACCACTTGGCCTTTTGTAATGAAATTTGGCATGGGGATAGCTTGGTGCAATGGACATGATACTCCCACGGGATTCAAATCTACACCGATATGGATATATTGTACTAGGTGTGCACTGCGGATGCAGTGCACAGCTAGTACAATGTGGAATACATATTTCGTATGAAACTGATTTTTTGATTGATTTAAAGCCTAGAAGCAAGCAAGCAGATTTCTTGAACTAAATTTGTAGGATATTTGTATCACAAGTAATATCACACTTATCTCCCAGTTGGATCCTACAGTTACTCATTGTGTATATTGTCTGCTTACAGTTACAACTTGTCACTTCATCACATTACTACATTGCAAAGATAACAAAGGAGTACCATTACGCTCATCTGTAGTCTTTGTTGTGTTGAGCAATATAACTATGGTATCTTCAATCAGCACCCCTGACAATGTTATAGAATACCCTGTTTTTTTCAAATGCAACCTCAATTACAGAGCTTATTCATCATGGCAAGATATTGAAGGACAATGTTACTCTTCAAGATAGCGGTGTTAAGTGTGGTGAAATGGTGCATGTTGTTAAGAAGAAAGAGCCAATGCCAGCAGCGCCACCTCCTACCTTCTCAGATGCTGAGTTGCAGCAATTAAATTCATCGCTCCGTACCCTGGGATGCACACCAAATGCACCAGGTTGGACCAGGGCTATGCAGGTAATTGTGTATTATGCACTTGTTTCTGATCGACATTGGTATATATTTTAAAACATATATTTTAATGTAATATATGAATTTTTGATGAAGTAATATCAGTTTTTGAAAACAATAAATTTCTTTCACAGTTATTAAATGATGAATCTGCAATGGCCGAGATAATGGAACATGCTCCCTCTCTTAATGACAACTGTGTGACTCTCTCCATTCTGCATGAAGTAGAACTCCTGGCGGCTTTAGGAGGTAACCTGCAGACAATGAGACGAGGGGCTGATGCCCATCCACATCTTGTGATGGCATTGCGACATCTGATGCGTCTTGTACGATCTCGATCATCTTCTGGATCCACTGACAATGGTGTGTTTGTTGTTATTATCATTTTATTCATTTAACTAGCTTTTTCTCACGACTTCCTCCCGCCACCGCCGCAAAAAATGTAATTAGATACGACATCACTTTGGATAGACTTTGTTTTATACTATGTAGTGATGTTATATCATGATCATAAATCTATACTAATATCGTAAATGCGAAAGTAACTCTGTCTATCTGTCTGTGACGTCATCACGCCCAAACCGTTGAACCGATTTTGATGAAATTTGATATAGAGATACTTGAGAGTCTCGGGATGAACATAAGCTACTTTTTCTCCCATTTTTTTATGGTTTTTCTAGGAACTTCATTATTTTACGAAAAAGGTCGCCGAAAATGGGCTTCCTGAAGCTTCGCTTAGAGTTACTTTCGCTTTTATAATATTAATATGGACTAGTGACTCAACTCGGTTTTGTAAGAGGGCTATTAAACATTTTAAACATGTTGCTTAATTTATGATGGGTAAACTTTATGCAGATAACATTTGATGAGAAATAAGGACAAACAAAGATACTTTTGCATTTATAATATCAATATGGCTATATGTTTAAATGCAATAGTCATTTATACAAAACTTATTCTGTGTACATTGTCAGCACCTACTTCTGGATTTGCATACTCATTGGAGGCTCTGTCTGAAGATGAAGATGCAGAAGAGGAAGAGACCGAGGAGGGAGAGGGACGTAACCCAATCACCCAAGAACAGTTTGCTGCAGCCTTGCAGGTATGTACTGGTATATCTGTTTGCATACAGATTTTCATATGAGTAATGTATTATTTATATGGAGAGATATTTCTCATAAAAATCTCATGACTGATTTAAATTGAATTACTAAAGTCAGCTTGAATGATACTTGTGTATTTAAATTTAAAATATTGTAAGGATCGTCAATAATTGCAGGCGGCAACAGAGGCGGTGTTTTCGGGAGGGCGGCAGCAGGACGGACTGCTGCGGCTGCTGCAGGCCGCGGGCGAGCCAGGCCGAGCTGCATCGTCACCCAACTCCGGTAAAGTGCTAGTAGCTTTTGTGTTTCACAGGCCTGTGTGTGGGTAACAAATTTCAATATGAGCAACTAACAAGAACCATAAAGTATGAATGGTAACAGTTAACTGTAATGCAGATATTTCTACAATTCTTAGCTAATTTGAGCAATTACAAACACTTGCAAATTTAAATTTTACAAATATTTAATTGTCTTCAATGGTCCTCGCTTTTTCCAGCTGCTACAAGATCTATAATCACGCCAGAAATGTTCAACGAAGCGATCACCGACGCTATCAGCAGGACAGGAGGTTCTAATAATGCTGAAACGCCAATGGACGAAAGCACTACAGGTATTAACATTAGTTCTCACTTGCTACAGTAACGATTTTACAGGGCTTATATGATGTAGACGAAGAGTACTGTATAAGCGACAATCTTCGCTTATCGATATCGAATTCAGCCGTTAATGTTGTGGCCCCTTTGCCGCTCATTTAAGTTTTGCTGCAAATATAGAAATATTTCCAGCTTCATCGTCGCAAAGCCCCAGCGAGCAAGACGGCAACTTCTCTCGACAGCTGCACCACATGCACGAGCTGGGCTTGCTGGATGACGCCATCAACGTGCGTGCGCTGCTTATTTGCGCAGGTATTTCAACTACACTTTCCATTATTTTGTATATTGTGCTCAAACTTTATACATATTTAACATTTCGTACGTATTTTGATAAAACGTAAACTAGACATTAGGTTCATATGAAAACACAAACTCAGCATAATTATATATCATTATTATATTATTTTTCTAGGTGACGTGAATCAAGCAATTAATTTAGTATTCAGTGGTGTCATCGGAGGAGATTAAAATGAGGATTTTGCGACCTAACATCTGTTAGGAATTTGAAATCTTCCAACAGGAGTACTGTAATGTTTTTGTTTAAAATCAAATGTGCATGTAATAATAAAATAAATTATTCAAGCGATATACTTGTTTTAATTATTAAAGTCTTTCATGATTTTCGAAACTTTAATAATGTGAGAAATGGTGTCAAATAATTGTCCTTTTTCTTATAAGTTTTACAGCACAATTTGGGTATTGTAGTGAACAAATAAAACGGGAGTATATAATAATAACTTGCAGATAATTTTAATCATTAAAACTACAATATCACTGGATAATATTTAAGCGAGAAAAGTGTCAATGTAAAAGCATATAATAAAAACTGCAAGAAGTTTTACACTAGTTTACAAATTGACAAGAGATTTACAGTTATATTCATATTACAAGTGCGTTTTTTTCTAAACAATGCATTTGTGATAATTATTACTGTTAGATACACGCTATGTGTACAATGTTCTTCAGTTCAAGTGTGTCAATACACAAGTGATTAAGCTAAAAATACACGCTTAATCAACGGAATATTATGTAAATATTTTCTGATATGGTTTACCATTTTAAAACAATAGGCATGAATGCAATAAAAACTGTGAAGAGTAAAATTAAATCTTCTAGAACTACATACATTCCTATACTACACACAATCGCAATGATTTGGTTAAATTGGTAAAACGAACATGGTTAAATTATACGCCTACCTATGTGGTGCCTGTAACAATATTATTCAAAATTAAAAATAATAACATTAATAATTAAGAGTTAATATGTAATATACCTATTACAAAAATTATAAGTAAAACAAAATATACTGAAAGTATAAGCTAAGTAAATATACCGGAAAGTATAAATATACCGGAAGATAACAAAACAATATGTATAAATAGCGCCAGCTTATGAAAATTTAAAATACCATTACATAAAGTCATATTCCTAGGAGATCTCTAAAATAGCTATCGTGTCGAATCTACAAAGTAATTTTAAATGTACTTTCTATTATTATTAAATACATTCTTTGAATGTTACACTTGAATAGTCCTAAAAATGAAGTATTTATTTTAAGAAATTATTGCTTCATTTGGTGATTTTTTTTCTTTATGAACCTTTCTAAATGTGGTTTTGTCCCTCTTGGCGCGACACTGCTCCCGTTTACGCATTCGACGGAAATACCAACTTGAATTATTGGGGCTGCTATTACCAAATTGATCATGATATCTCTTTCTAGCCTCTGTGCGAAATGCCGATCTCTTTTCGAACCAATTTCCATTTTGTGCTGTATTTTCACTGTCCATATCAAATACGTCCCCTTTATTCTGTAATTTACCAAGCTTATCTTCTTTATTGTTTACAAAGGGTCTATCAGCGCCGGCAAAGTTAGAAGACATAGAATCTGAGTTAAAGTTTTTATGTGGATAGTTCAAGGCGTAATCTTTAGGAATTACGGTCGGTTCAAACTTCTCTCCAAATTCGCCTTTCAGGTCCCATTTGTCAAACTTATTCTTTTTTTTCTGCTTTTTATTTGTATGGATATATTCATTTTTCGTATTCTCTTGCTTGAGCTTGTTGATGACATACCTGTTGTTTACTACGAAATCCTCGTCGCCTACCCCAAATTCTGATATTCTATGGCCATTGCTAGTATTTTTCTTTGATTCTGAACGTTGTTTGTTTGAATTTTTTATAGTATCATATTTTTCCCTTTTTCGCATATTTTTGGGTTCTTGTGCGTTTTTCACCCAACTATCTTCGTTGCGATTATCTATGTTTTCTTTGTTTCGATCACTATCATAGGTTAGCTTTTCTTTGTAATTTTTAAAATCGCTTTGTTTTGGCTTTAAAAAGGAATTATCATATTCAGTTTCATAATGCTCTTTCTTTTGACGATATTCAGGCTTCTTTTCCATCCAATCATTGTCATATATATGTTGTCCGTCAACGTTATTATTAATATGTTGATTCTGCGCCGATTTTTGTAGCAAATTATTAGCCACACCGAGACCTTCATTAATCATAGAATTAGTGTTCTTTCCTGATGTAAATTGATCATTGTTTGTAGAGTGTATCTTTATGTCCTTATCAAATAAATCTAAATCCTCCTCAGATTTTAACCAATTATTCTCTTCAATAGTTTCGTATCTTTCTTCATTACGCCTAAATCTAGGCTTTTGTTCAGTCTTTAAAAAATCCGTCGTATCCATATCTGTCACTTTGTTTTCAACAAAATTATCAGCGAGCAAGTGTTCTTCGCCCACAAACTTTTCAAGCGTCTTTTCTTTACGTAGCTTAGTATCAGAAAATCTCAGTGGTGCCCCATGTTTTTCATCAATGTCCTTTTTTAGTTCTTTCGCAGAATTTACTTCATCATTGTATTTTTTTAGTAACTCTTCTTCCATTTTCATCCTTCGTGATATCTCACCATCCAACCAACTTTTATTCTGGAGATAAACAGTTTTAAGTTTGTCTATGTCAGCAATAAATTCTTTTTCAACTCTGGGTTTCCCAATGTGTTCTATTAAATTATTAGCATTATCGTAATTCTCATCAACGCATTTAGTACTCTTTTTGGGTACATTATTGTTTAAAGCTTCTTCAAAAACTTTCTTACACTTATTATGTTTTGATGGAATTTTCTGTTGTGGCATTTGATTATTATTAATAAAGGCTAATTCCTTTAGTTTGCTCCGCAAATATGCATTTTCTTCTTGTAACTTATATAAGTTAGACAATATCTTGTTAACAGATGATGTTGTCTGCATTGTACAGTCATATCTAGCTCCCCACATATGGCCAATAGCTACACCCGCTGCTGTTATGACACTGCCAAGTACAATAATATTAAGGACAGTGCTTAGTCTTTTATTCCTCCTGTGAACATAAGTCTTATGTTTTGTTTCATTGTATCTCCTTAGATCTTCACCTATTTGTGGTTCATGGTCCTCAGATTTACAATTAGATAGCTGTGGATCTACAGAAACAAATTCAGAAATTTCTTTATCTGTAAGATTGTTATCTTGCACATGAAATTTTTCAAATACAGTCTCATTCAGTGACGATAGTGGTTCATGGTCGCTGTCACTGATGATAGATATTCCATCTGTATCATCATCTTTTTCATGATGTTGGGATTCTTGCCTGTCAAAAATGATAAGTCGTTAAAAATACTCTTATAGGTAGTGAATAGTGGAACTATACAAAACACAATATCACAAGGGGCTTTTGTAATAATAATGTACATGTGTTAATGTATGTAAAACTAAATACTCCAAAAAATGTATTTTATCAAAAAGAAAATGTTGATTTTTTTAAGCATGTGAGAGGCTCAACATGTGAAAATTAAATAGTCAAAATTACTCTTGAGGCAGTATGACTTACAAAAGTGGATAACTACTTCTAGTTTTTCAACATTTCAATTAAATGGTCTCTGGTAGAGAATAAATATATCATAAATAAAATATTATCTAATGTTCAATTTATATTTGAATTTAAATTTATTATAATCGTTTTTACTATGGTATTTTTGCTGGGATTCTTTCAAAGCTATTATTTTACCTAAGAGTACAAACTGACTGCAAACTGACTTAATTTGACACAAAAACGTATATAAAAGATAATTGTAAAATTGTATGTAAATGGTAAGAAGAAATTAATGGTTATGTTATCAAAGCACACACATTAAAAAGTATTTAATGCAATCTCCACTGCTTTACTGTCATAATGAAAAGTATCTTATATGTGATAACAAAACCAGTTACAACCAATCATTTTTAATAATTTAATTACCAGTTCATAGATAAAATGCTTATGACAAAAATATGAGTTTTGGTGGTGCAAGATAATATTTGTATATCCTTTCCTGTGTTCTTTCCTAACCAGTTATGACCATTTGATTCCCAGATTAGCTACTATGCTATGGAAAATAACTCGTTGCAAGCATGGCAATAAAATGTGTGAGCAGAATGGAGTATTTAATAGCACTCTCTTTTGCAGGGTCCAACATTAACATAGTGATGTCCAGTGTTAAGATCAAAAATCAAAATTATCAAAAATGAAATGAAAAGCTTATTATAGAACATTTATGTAAAACAATATAATTTTAGATTATTTTTAGTATACTTTAATAAGTAATTTTAGTTTAGTTTACCAGCTCATTATATATTACAAGCAAAAAAATCTCTATCACCATTGACATTATACATAAATTTGTATGGATATAAAAAAAAATCAAGCAAATTAAACGCTATATAACTTTTAGAAATATACATATTGAAGCAATGAGTGTTATTTCGGAAAGTTACGATTAAATCTTATCATAAGTATCTACGTAGTAGGCGATAGAAGGTCGTACAAAACTGCGACAAAAATTTTGCATATTGCGTGTAAAAAATACTCTTTATTGAGTATTTATTATTAAAGCGAAAGAACCTCATACGTTTAAAACAAAAATCAAACAATTATATCTACGTACTTTTCATGATCTTCTACAAATTCTGGGGATTCATCTGCGGAGATAGAGTTGTTTTCTAGCAGGGTCCAGCTCTCGCCTGAATCTGAATCGCTATGGTCGACGGAAGGTCCGTCCATTCTTAAAATATATATGGATCTAGAACAAGCCTGAAAAGGCAAAAATCAAAATATAAAATGACAATTTCTTTAGCGGCAGGGATCGGTTTATTTAAACTCACTTTTTGAATTTACGCGTAATGCAGATAATATATAGAACCAATTTAATTATTTATTCAATTGCACAAGAATTTTATTTTCCAAGAAGAGTAGAAAGACGACATATTTAGTATTTTGTTTTTATTCAACGCAATATGTCATGCGCACTACTACGACGAACATAGCGCAAGTGTGCAGTTTATTTACAGCAACATATGTATATATTATAATGTCCTATATGTGTTTTATTTGTATACTATATACAACATTTATATAGCACATTTATCATTATTGTAGAATGTTTGAACATCATACTAGTTACTTTACTACCGTTAACAATTTATTGATTTGATTAAATAAATATTGTGTTTGGTTTACTATACTCTATTGTAATGTTTACAAGCCGATAATGTAATTTAGTGCAAACATTAGGCTAAATTTTATATGTATTTTTTTATGTTGTGAATAAAATGATTTAAAGAAAGTATAAAAAAAAATACTATAATTGTTCTGGGTGTGAATTATGTATTTTTAATTATAGAGACTTAATGAAAATATCTTATTTAACTATTAATGATTTGGTACAACTGATGTCAAGCACAATATATTCTGTAAAAAAAAACATATTTAATCTTTTTAAGCTGTCCAATGGCTGTCATAGACTCTATAGAGACAAGTCAGAAAACTCGGAAAAGTTGTTTCTTCAAATTCAATTTTCAGTACACAGTTTATTGATTTTCTTGATACCGACGTGTCTCTTGCAGTATTATCTAAAGCAGTAATAAAAGTGTAAATAGAAAGTATGTCGGAACTTAAAAGAAGAGTAAAAGAACGCAATCTACAGAACAACATAGCCGATGAGTCTGTTAGAGAGGACTCGTAAGATATTGTTATTATTGTTATAGATTTTATTTTTTCAATAAAATAATATATGAACGTTGTACATTGCTAGGTATTCATGTAGTAATAAAAAAAGTTTCAAAATTTTCAGGACTAATAATAAAGGTTTACCACTAAGAATTATATCTCGCATAATCGTAACGATTTCCTTGGTAACAATTGTTTTTTATTTTAAAATGCAAACGGTAAAAACGTTTGCTAAACAATCGGAAATATTGCCAGGAAAAGGAGAAATAGTGGAATGCGCACCAGAGTACATGAAAGAAATAAATAAATATGATGGATGTTTTCCAAATAAATGTAAAAGATTTGTAACAGACAAGGTGATATCGTCGCGGGAGACTGAAGAACTTCTACTTATAGCTAAGAAAGGTTTGAAATTTGGTGGGTCAGCTGGTGGAGCATCTATCCTCGATTTGCACAGTGGAGCCTTGTCTAAAGGACAGTATTTTGTAAATATCTATAAGATCGAGAGTATGAAGAACCTTTTTACCACAGATGATTTTAACACCTTTAGGGTTCGTATAACAGTTGTTTTGAAAGTTTTGTTTATTTTATAAATGATACTAGTGTACTATAGACGATTCCTAAAAACATTACAGCATATTGTATAATTGGAATTTAAATCAATAAGCAGCTTCTAAGGATAACCTTAGAAGCCTGAACATTATTAGAAATTAATTTAAGGTGATAAAAGAGCCTATGTGCATGTATTGGTTTCATTGAATTATTGTTGGCATAAAGATCCTTAAGTGCAAGGGACATTGTAATATAAATCTATTATGTCATTTTTAATACTAATAATACAGTCACACTTATTTCCATAGCGGTAGGCCACAGATTAAGGATTTCCACTGGTAACATTCTCTACAAACTTCTTTCAATTGAGCTGGTCTTCACATTATGTTCTCCATGAGCAGATGAAGTGTACTGCGGAGAGCGCCTTCAATATGACAAATGTCAGAAGAAGACCAGCTCATGATAACATGTCCTGTTAAAGATGTGGATGTTAACTGAGTATTGAGATTATCTTAAATAGACTTGTTTTAATTGAAAATTCTCTTATTCTAAGTCTGTCTCTGTCATAAGAGATGTAAAAAACAGTTTAAAAAATTGCTTGAAAAAAAGAAATAAGTCCCTTACATGAGAACAGTTCTTGTCATTTATTATAATTAATATCTGACAATTCCAATAGTACCCATTTAATATATTCACTTATGTGTGTTAAGTTTTTTGTTTGCTATCCATAGTGCTTATGAAAGTATTGCTCATGACCTTTAGGACCAATAGGGAAATATGTGCAGAGTAAGTGAAACTTAGTTTGCCCATCAGTTTAAAAAAGACAATGTGTGTGTCAATTCCGAAGCACCACTGGAGATTGCGTTAAGATTGTCTTTAAATATGCAGTATACAAAGAGGGTAGATAAACTGTGTCTCTTATGATATTGAAAATATTTGTATTTTTTTATACTATTTACATTTTTCATTTTGTTTCAAAATAAGGGAAATGTCAAGTAAGAATGAATCATTATTGACAGTTGTTATAGTTTTACTGGCTTCACTGACTCTGGACGTTGTTATTGCTTTCAATGCACAGCAGACATTTTGCAGTAAAACATAACACTTTGTCAAATTTCACTTCTCATATTTTTTTCAATTTTGGGCCTTAATAGATGAATCCGATTAAGTCCGGTAATTTGGTCCAGTAGGCTGCAGTTAGTAAATGTGAGAGCTCAGGGCTGTGGATTTGATTTCCACTTAGAACAAATATTTGTGTGATGAGCCTCAAAATTGATTGCCTGGCTGTAACATTATCTATTAAATATTTATTTAAGAATGCAAATATGAATGGTTTATAAAAGCTCTTTGGTTACCATAGCACAGGATCTGGCAAATTTAATACTGGACGGCTGTATGTGAACCTGTAACACATTATAATGTTAAGTTTTTTTTTTGTGTTTATATTTAATTGAATTTGTGGTAAGAGATCTATCACAAATATCTTTGTGATTTATTGTGATTATTACACTTTGCAGGTTGTAAAGGAAAAAATTAAATACAACATTGGCCATCATTTTGGTGTTTTACCAGATAAAATTTATTTGACACATCCAACTTTTTTCTCGGAGATCACATCTAAAAAAGCAGTTTCAGTACATGATGAGTACTGGCACCCACATGTAGACAAAGTAAGTTATTAAACAATAAAAGAAATTATTTGTGTTAATAATTGTTTTTAGTACTGCAATATGTTAACTCTAAGACTCTTTAAGCTGTTACACAACGCAAAGATCCAACTGTGGATTTTTAAAACAGCAGTATGTTTTTATGTGATATCTTTATTCAACTTCAAATCTGACAGAAAGTTTACCTCTTATACTGAGAATGTTTAGTGTGTTAATGTTATGAGTTTTTAGAGTGCATTACATCATAAGACAATATTTGTATTTTCAAATAATCTTATTACAATAAAAAAACATTACTTGTTTCAGGAAACATACAAATCTTTTCACTATACAACATTATTGTATTTAAATGATTATAATGTTGATTTTAAAGGAGGCAGATTTGTATTTATAGAAGAAAACTGGAATAAGACCATAGAACCACGTACAGGAAGATTGAGTATGTTTACAAGTGGGGCTGAAAACTTTCACTTTGTTGAGAAAGTGACTTCAGGAATTAGATATGCCATAACTATATCGTTTACATGTGACCCAAAATTTGCTATTGACGATCCTAACATCAATAAATATAATTAGTCTGGAGTAAATTAATTCATTTATCACAATATCTTTTACTATTTGAAATGGATGTGTGTGGTTAATAGAGAAAATGTTGCTGTATTGTTATTAAATGGGTAAATTATTGTTAAAAGTGTTTACCAGTCAAAATGTTTTAGCAATGTTCATGTTAGAAAATTAAATGGCAATAATAAACCTCTATTATGTAGGTAGCTTTACTTTTGAACCTAAATATTTAAACAAATTTATTAATTACAAAATATCGCTTCTCACTACTCCGATGGCTAATGGCATGTTTGAGGAGAGCTGGCCGCCTATCTTATTACACTACACATTAAACGTACTAAAAATTGTTGCCTTTCATGAAATCATTTCTGTCATTATTTAGTAAGTTCTCGGTTTTTTGTGTCAATACTTCATTTTCAGACCGGAAACAGCGAAACGCGCGTACAAATCATACAATATATGTAGATGTACCAATCATGTGCGTTTGGACGCCTTCCGTTACGCATAGAGCAATAATTTAAATCTGTGTAAGAATTTTTGTTCTCTCGATAGGCACGTTCTCTCACTTGCCCTTACCCAAATACCAACCATACAAACCCATCATTACAACTCGCTCTTACTTTTATTTCATCAATATTAATAACATCATATTCTCCAACCTTATCTATACTAATATTATAAAGAAGAAAGATTTGTGTGTGTGTATGAAACGCATAGGCCCAAAAACTACTGGAACGTTTTCAAAAATTCACAATTTGAATGCTACATTGTCACTGATCAACATAGCCTATATTAATTACAGGAAAAAAGTAGGGATCCTTAGTAAAACGACAATAATGTAACCTAAGGTGGAAAAACTTGCCATAAAATGTCTATCATCGCATGCGCTGCGAAAACTATTGATGATAGAACAAAAAAATGTGCAATATTAAAGAAGATATCAAAATTTAGAAATATGTCTAACTATTGTAGTTATGTCACTATAACTACTTATCAACATTTTAAAAGTTAAAATTCGACCAAAATCAGCCAAGTTAACTATGGATAACTTGTCTGATTTTGGTACCTTTGCATTGATCCTTATCCAAATAAATAATTTCCTAAGTAAGACTGTTTCAATACTTACCTATAAATTACCTTTTAGTTGGTTCAAATCGGACATTCCGTTCAAAAGATATAAGGAATGTAGTGTCAATCGAAAAAAAATATTGAAAAATGAACTCCGCCGGTATAGTACCGAATTGCGGGAGAAGGGCGTGCACATAATTTATATGGCAGAACGTTTGCCGAGTTAGCTAAACTAAACACAGTACAAAATGTATCATTCTTTAGTAAGTACCTGCATTTAGATTACCTATAATGTCTTATATGTACTTCAATATCAATATTTCCGCGTTTTGTTTGTTATACATCACCTTACGGTGCACTTTGTTCACGTATAATCGGATCGTATTACGTATAGTCGAATACAAAATAATAAGAGGAACGAAGTTACTACTAAGAATACTTTATTCTGATCATCAGGGCTACCCCGGTCAATGGGAACTCATACTGCATCTATGTAAAAAATAACAAACATATTTACTTTTGGAAATCAACATTTAAATCAAATGTTGCTTAATTTTATTTTAATACAATTTAAAAATCTCTAAACATCAATCAAAATGCGCGTTTCCCAATCAACCAAAACGCGTCTGATCGTACATTTTGTCTGATTTTTGTTAATTTTGATTGCTAAAAACATTATGGTGCCTTTTGCATACCCCTTTAGGGACCAGGCGTGACGGTATGTTGTTGTTATTGATGTTTTTTTAAAAACATTATTAGGACAATTCTAATAGGTCGAAAACGGGCGAAGCATGTTCAGCAATTTTTCTATCATGGAATTTGGAAACACCATACGTTCTATTTAATTTCAAAGATCATTATTATCATAGCTCTCAGCTAAAACTGCGATCAACTGCAAATGCCTTTTTTCGCGTAATAATTTATCAACAGTTGGTGTAACTGGTGTTTATTGTCTATGATCACAATAGTGTATTATCTATTGTCGCTTGTCGCGACCATTGCATGTTGAAGATAGCGTTGCGTTTGTGTTAACGAATTATCCTTTTTGTGTGCAGTATAAATCGCAAAATTATCCGTGTTGTTATTATTTTCCAATAACATGTTCAGTTACTAGAAGCCGATATTGAGTGAGCTCTCGTTGCTGGGTGAAATAATCAACCATGTATTTCAATCCACAAGAGGATCCAGCACTTTTTGCGGAAGTTTATCATTTCCCCCGTACGGAATATCGTAAACATTCAAACTATTTAATGCACCCATTAGGTTATTGTCTATATGTAACTATATATCATACAATTTCAGATGCGATAAATCCACATTATGACGCTTCGGTGTTAGGTATGAAAATTGTACCCACTCATACAGAAGATGGAATACCTATTCGAAAATTATACATCGCGAATCTACCCCCAAAGGTAAACATGTGCGGTTTTTTTGTCCATACATTCAGAGCACTTGTTCGATTAAACACAATCACGTGGACAGTGCTGTTTGTTTTATGTTTTCGCGACAAAACAAGATTTAGTATCCGTTTCAGTATTATACGTAATACTGGTGTTCAAAAAACATTTTGAAGAAATCAAACTCCCATCCTCGGTGTCGGAGCATGATTCTAAACCACTAGAATGGTCTATTCCATTATATGACATTTAAATATTATTTTATACATAAGTATGTTTGATTAATTGTAATATACAGAAATAAAATATAAGAAATATAATATAATATATGACATAATATACACAAATAAAAATGCATAATAAACTATATTTCAATTCAATTCGAGGTGGTAGAACCTGTATACGGTTCGCCCGGGGAAGTACCACCACTACACCTATTACTGCCGTGAAGCAATTGTTTTTACAATTTGTGTTTCGGTGTGAAGGGTGTGGTTGCCGGTCCACGCGTATACCAGTGGCGACCATCTCAGTCCTCAAGAGTAGTGACGCATCTGTGACCGACCGCTGATAGGGGAGTTACTAACGATTACTAACTGCACTTACACTAACAAACACTAACTGGACTAATTTTACTAACAGTC
>DWDX01001147.1:0-20260 GCA_018245675.1 Agara michaeli | reverse complement strand
TTAAATTAAAAAGTGTGATTGTGCACAACATACCTAACACGCCTCTATCCCCCGATTTTAAAAGATTATAACATTAAATACTACTAAAAATGCAGCAATGCTAAAATGTTACCACGATTGATTCAACTTGTTAGCAACTGGTCGTTGTTACCGGGGTTGTTGTCAAGCACACTTCATGGCATTCCTTGGCACTAGAAATGTAGTGAGTATGGCGTAGAATGGCGAGAGTTTTATCTAACAACTCTTAATTTTATTATCTACTATACCTAGTGACTAATATAATAATAATAATATTCATGCTGCCAATAAATTTGATTATTTAAAGTGTATGTATAATACAGTAAAACATCTGTAACACTACCTAATTAGAAGATACACTGGATTTAATTTCGAGATAATACATTCAATATATCGTTGCTATTCTCACAAGAGACAGCCGTAAATATTACCTATTCAGGAATATATTGTCTAATAAAAATGGCAGGATTTATAAATGTCCGCACGGGCAGAGGTTATCGTGCGTGGTCCGACGAGGGCACTCGCCTGAAGCTTCAAGTCGAAACATGTCCCAGGCGTGTTTCGACAAACATTCATTATGAATTGCCTGTTCTGTTAAAGTCTACGTGCTGATTTTTTTTTATTGCGTACATTTGTTAAATATAGATTTATTACTTAAAGAAAGGACACATATAGGTACATACTTAAACAGAATTCAATTATTGTAAAAAAACTTAAGGTAACGTAAAGTTCGTAAGAAACTAAGTACTTACCTACTTACTTAGGGAACTGATTCAATAAATTTAAGTAATTAAAAGCATAACTTCAAGGTCATAAGAAATTAACTTTATATTTATTTGCATCACAAGTATTACTTCAAATATGCTTACACATCGATCTTGGTTATTCGGAAGAAGCCCCTGCATATCGATAATATTGTTTTAGTTTTGTTAATTTGTTGTTGCAATTGTGTAAAAATAAGAAAACTAAGTAAAACAAATATCTAAGTACATTTAGGTATAATATTTGCGTGCGAGTGGGAGGCATGGCTCGCGGCCGGACTCCGTCCCGACAATGAATGAGTCACGGAGCCGGTTTGTGCGCTGCATCACGGACTAGCATCACTAACATTATCATACGAGAACATACATAAGTTAAAAACTCCACACTTTTGAAATCTGAACATTGTTATTTGATGAAGTTTTAAAAATAAGTGTCCATTATCCATCACGCAATCATAAAACAAACTGACGGATCCGGTAAAACTGGCGGAGCTGGAAAAACTAGAAACCAATACTACATATCGCTCGTTATTGCGATATATACACACAATAGATATTAACAGGTAAATGTAAAGTTATATTCACACGATAAATAAAAAAATTGTTAATACTTAAATGTAGAATGCAAATTTATAATGCTCTGTGAATGAGAAACATTACGAGTAGTGCTAACTGTCTGACCTGTAATGGTTAAAATATTTTCTAACTTACAAAAGTTTACATTTTAACTGAAAATATTAAAGTATTTTTATGTAATGGTATGGTATGTATGGAAATGAACAATAGTAACAAGTACGTAAAAATGACCTGTTTTAAATATAGGTAATAAATGTTTTGTGTAACGCACATAATACACGCTATTTCATAGCCGATTAGGAAAGTACATAATATTTATGAAGAAAAGAAACGATTTTATAAATGAACGCGCTTTTTAGTAATACGTTCATATTTCCTCGTAATGTACTTTGATTAAACGAAATTTCTTTGTGACAATAGAAACGCATTTCTATTTTTTTATTACTTCTACTTATCATGTTGGATTTCTTTCTTGTCCTATCATGAAAAGATATAATGATAAAATAATGATTGATATTAGGCCTGCAAAGACCATTTATCGTGAAATTTAGTCTACATGTATTGTCCAATGAAGTTGTAAATTTTTTTGTGATGGTATAATTCGATTGCTAGAATAGATAACCTCGCCGTGAGCTAGACTAATACAAAGATCAATTAAAGACGATCACCTTTAGGTGTCTTTGTTTATTAATGTTAATAAAATAACTATAGAAATCAAATAGCATTGTCTAAGATATGTGACATTAACAGGCCTATTCAAGTGTTGCGTGTGAATTTGTTACTCTTTTAGAAACACCAATATAACATGCCTACTTAGGTCACCTGCTAAGTAAAATTGCGATCTAGTAATCAATTTCAACAGAGACATAGATAACATATAAGTATCTGTACGTAACATACGGGAAGTTAAGCGTACGTGTTATCAATATATTAATAACTTTCTTTTCTGTACGTTGGACGAGTTATTATCTGATAACGCCATAAAGAGTTTGCTTTCTGATAAAATCGGCAAAGGCACGCTGTTACTCTGAGACTGAATCGTCTGACATGTTTTCGATGAGATTTGTAGTTTTTAGACTGTAGATTAAAAAAGAATGCATTGTATAAAAAAAATATGTGTCAGTTTACTTTTGTGATATTCGTAAAAGAGGAGTTAATTAAAACATTCATCAGATTTTACATTAAAAGTCATCTTGTCATTTGCCTTATATATTTACACTTAAAGCACGATGTTGATTTAATATAGGTATTAGGGCACTATGTTTATATTCCTAGTAATATAAAGTTATTTTTATGTATGTTACAACCGATGGCACTAAAAATGTATCAAATACATTTTGATCAAACTTTTTTAAAATTTTCTTAACGTTCTGGAAGTGCAACTGACTGTTTTAACTTTTTTAACTCGCGAAACGCCGGATATATTTGCTATTTTTATCGTATAATGCAATTATTCACCAGCGCATCATAATTTCGGGTTTCAAAATAATATTCAATTAAGATTAGCAAGATGCCTTTACCGGTGGTTTGAATGAACGCCTTTTGCTCATACTTGTTCTCACGAGCTTTTGTAAGGCACTTTTTGTGTATGATGGCGATTCCCAGTGACTTAAAATTTTCCTACAGTTTCGAATATTAAATATTATTTTGATTGACAAAGAATTTTTTGGATAGTAAACCTCGGGAGTCATAATAAAACTTGATATACGTAAATGTAGGTACATTATCGGGTATTAAACATGCTATGATTTTAATTTCTAAACTTAAATTATGTAAATGTTAATATATCTAATCAATAATCTAATTTTGATATGTAAAATTTGTATAGCCATTTATAGAAAAATATGGATTGATCAAAAATTCTAAGCAATTTTGTAAGCTTAGTTTTTGTTTCAAATTATTGTGCGGTAAATTGTTTATATAAGTATACCTATCTACAACAAACTATTAACGTTAGTCTTAATATATTCATAGTTAAATTCTAGATTGTTCATGTCAAAAAAATATACATTATATCTTTGCCACAAAAACATGTTATCCATTATATAGGACTTTATATAGGAGAATAAAACAAACAACTTTTTAAAGTATAATGTATTTCAATATATTAAAACCATTCAAAACTAAATGAAAGAATATATGTATATTAGCGTCAGTAGACAGAGTTTAAGTTTAATTAAGTACAACTTGTCACAAAAGTCACTAACATTGCGACATGATCGCTCTAACCTTACAATGATAATAATACACTTAGAAAAGTAAATCCATAAAATAGAAAAATCACGTTATAGAAATCGATCAATTAAACGTTTAATCAGTTTAAAAAAAGACGTAGATTCCTACAACGTCTGGGAAAGACTTCGTTTTTTTCGTTGATAATGTAAGACAGGATTCTTATTACCAAACGAAAAGCGTAATGAGGCTTAATTTGATCAGCGAAGGCGGACCGCGTGATTCAGTGGGTGCTGACGTGGGCGCGTGGCGTCAGCGCCGTGTCAGCGAACTATGCACGTCACTATCGCCACACTGTCCGCCGTCACTAGTATATTTAGAATGGAATGTGAAAAAATATACACAACGCAAACCGCTTTTCCGGAAAAATTGGCGGGACTCCAGTGCCAATTGACTGCATCAGAAAACTTCAAACTATGTCATCGTGAACTAATTTAGGATGACCGCATCGGCCACTATAGTTACCTACGATGTTTTAACATGTATTTACAAACATGTTACCGCTTTACCGTCATTACAACGATGCTGTTGTTCTTTTTACAAATTTTAGAAACCACCATGCACATTCAAATTAATTCTGAAAAACTAATTTACGGAAAATACCAGAATTGGTGTTTTATTGAGACAATCAATTTATAAAGGGTCCTTTTTCTCTTTCAAAAGGATAAAAATATTAAACGATTTAATCCAGCGTTCCTTTCCTCTCAGCTTTTGACAGGATGTTTGTTCCGCTTTATGGATTATCTTATCAACTAACCAATTCAGACGGAGGGACGACGTCAAAAATTCATTAATTAAAATATTACATTTTACGTATTCCGCCCGCACGTCTACATCTGTACAGGTCAGGTTATGAATATCGAACAGTTTAAATTGTAATTGAATTTATCATTTCTGTGTATAAATAAATACAGATTAGAATACAAAATTTATTCCAATAAAAAATACTCTGACTGTCTGCAAAGTAAGGAATTTGAGGTAAAACAATATCGACGATTGTTTCCAGTGCACAACATTGAAGGATGAGTCGCAGAAACAAATGGATTACCGCGCACTTGTTACAATAATAGCCCAATAGAAGCATTGAGTGACTCTACATCGGGAGGGAATGTCATGTGCGGGGCGCCAACGGTCCGACTCGCCTGCCGTGTTTATCGGCCTGTATGTACCGGCTAAATCATATTATTTTAAGTCATGTGTCTCTATTTCGTTAAATTTATGAACCTAATTATAATTTCATCTCGTATTTAATAATCCATTACCAAGATAGGTTACAATAATATTACCGCTAAGTACGTGCTTACGCATTATTTTTGAATATATCAATCCAGCTCACTTTTATTGAGCATGACACAAACAATCGACATCAAAAGAATTCACTTTCCTTAAAGACCACGGTATCGTATACTATTAGATGTAAATTTTCCATTCAAATAATTTAAAACACCGTTTATTCTCTTGGTACTTTAAAAAAGGGAAACAATATTCGTTTCGTTTCACGATTAATGCGTTAATTTTATTATATTTACGTTGATGTCGGTAACAATAAACAGAGAAAAAATGCAGTCATTAATTTACGCTCTGAAGGATGCCAAACAATAATGGCAACGTTGGTATTTGGTTTCTAATTAAATTAATATGTTGTAGGTATAAACTTATTTAAAAAAAAAAACGTACCATCACGCCTGTAATCCACTAAGGGGAAAAAACTTATTAAACTTATTTTATCTTCAGTTTAAATGTACTTAAGTAGTTGTTGTAAAAATAAACTTATTTAGAACATTGTGAAGTGACACAATTTTCGATATTGACGTATTGACAAGTTATTGACATATATTCGTATATGACATATATTCGTTATTGACAAGGCGCCTTTTAGTAAGCATTAATTTTTTATTTTATTTTAATGTACTCTACATGACAATAAAGACACTGGTAGGACGCACGTTTCGTACAATTGTGAATTTTGAATGTAGTCAGTATAGTAAAATAAAAAAGTGATTTGTATACCGAAGGTTTATTCGGTGTATTTAATATAGTTTCTGTTTGGGTTTAATTGTATGTAATACAATAATGCCATAGATATAAATAACCTGTCAATAAAAATTCAAACAAACCAACTGTTTAGTTTCCAAATAAACCCATTGCGTTTGAGTGAATGATAAAAACTTAAAGTTTCTGTTAAATGACTCGACTCAATTGCCATTTTTTCTATAACAATAATACTGAATTATCAAATGTTATTGATTTTGTCATCAATCAGATAATAATAACAAGCAGCCGTTTATTTTTTATACGGATAATTAGTTATCAGAAGTGTTGGCACGCGGCGTTGGCATTCCCTCAGGAATGTAGCATCGAAACCAGTTCTACAGCTGGAGCTTACGTAACGTAATGATAACCGTTGTGCTATCAATGTATAATCCACCAAATGCGACATTCTTGCAACTAAATGTAACCTAAAAAATATAACTTTTTACTGCAACCATATTATCATAATTTGCAAGTATACGAACTATTGTATTAATTACGTAGTTTAGTAATTGGTCCCGCGTTTTTTACAACTCTGCAACATCTAATTAGGTTAAATAATAGTGCAAAGAATATACTGTCTTAAATCTATCCCGATTAAAACTATGTTGCGATAGTCCCATAGGGCTCAAAATGTTGCCAGCCATGTGTAATTTGTTTTATAAATGTACCCGAAGAGTGATGCGCGATGCTAGTAATCGTGGTAATTCGGGGTACAATTTTTGTCCGCGCGCCAGCTCAGCTGACGGTGTGAGCGTCATCGTTCGCCATTATCGTATGATGACACACTCAATGATAAACCGACACAGATAGAAAACAACCTAACTCAATACACCCACACACGCACACGAACTAACAGATGTAATTCAGATAACGGACACAGCAAATATATTTTCTTTCATAGATTATTGCCGCGTTTACATGTCCTTACAAACTCATCTCAACTAATACTAACATTAACTAATCGCAATTAAGTATTCATAACCTCAAAATATATGTAGGTACGTTATGTAACAAGGTCTTGAAATAACGGTACAAATGATTTTGATATTTTAAATACATAGATGAATCTCTCTTATGGGCTGATTTATGCTACTGTTATTGGTATTAATTAAATTATAACGAGTCCTCACGTTCAATCTGTCATGATTTTTACGTTGTCCAAGCATGGACGCAACCTTCTAAGATGTAGTTAAAGCGTTGTTTTGTAGTCTGCATCTGCGAGTTTACCTATGAATCCTTTGAGATCGGTTGTATTAATTCATAATGTTTTATGTATTCATAGCACACTAGTTCCTACTTTATACGGAAAAATGTAAAACGCGTGATAAGTGTGGTTCACTTTTGTACGACATTGGTACCTACTCTACAACTGATTTAATAGTATGATGTGAATTTGTTACTAAACGCCACGGAGGGGGGAAAATATTGAATCAGCACATTATTCAGGTGACATCACGCGCTGCGGAGCGGCGAATGATTGAACCGACACTTGGACGGTACGTGCACGTAACACGCTGTTTGCGTCCACATTTCCAAGAAACGCATGAATTACCCAAACAAATAATGCATTCGGAATTAACTTAATAATTATTGTGTATTTTTGATATGGTCAACGACAAGTTCTAAATGTAAGTCTTTTTACATCCCATTGTTGGATATAAGTATCTCCTGATACTGCGAAAGGTCCGGTGCATACTCTACCACTCTGCGATTGCTAGTTGTGTATACATATTCCTTTTATTGAAATAAATAAAAAGGTACCATGGTGTATTGAGAGAGACACTGGTATATGTGGGCTTGAACCATTCAAACCCCCTCGGAGGCCTTCCCCTGTGCTATCGGAGGACTCTAGGATCTTCATACAGAACGGAAGTATTAGGGCTCTACTTAGGCGAAAGCCCGGTATCTCCCCCACTTTAATATATAGTATGCGGCCACATAAACCGTGATCGCCATCATGGGGTCGCTGGCTTGACGGTCAGAGATCCCACTTTGGCCGCACGCAACCCCGGAAGTCTCCTTGTAGTCGCCCCTTACGATACGCAAGGGATATCGTAGCTGTATCTATTTCGGTTCCAACCTACAAAAATGCATAACTCGTAAACACAAATAAAAAAACCTTGAGCGAAATTCTAGGTAAACTTTTATCTCTCAATTTCACTGACCAAATATTTCAACCACACCACGATATATTAATAAGATTGATTCAATTATAAGACGTTTCCTGTAATAAATTTAAGTGTACACAAATTGATAGTCGGTGTGTTGACAACATGTTTTTCCGCTAGTGTTATATGCCGCACCTGGCAACCGGCCAGCAAATTGTGACTATGAAATCTCGACTCAGTAGCGCAGGTGAGAACAACAAAACAATCACAAACGCATGTTTTCTATAGGCTAATGAATATGTTTATTGAACAATTGATATATGAGAATTATTAATAGTTAATAAAATATAGAGATCTGATGTTTTGTAAATTTAAGCTTTATATTTCTACGTATTTTATATAATGGCATTATTAAAAAGAACTTGATATAATAATGTTTTGGAATAAAATATACGTTATGTCACAATTGCAACTTTACAACATATAGGTACACACTTAATTGTATGTACCTAGTTACAATGAACTATAGGAATTACGTCTATGTCGGGCTGACGAGTTAGCTTTTTAGTTAGTTAGTTTTTTTGAACTAACTCAAATCGGCCAATGAGCGTTGTGAGATGTGCAATAAAGAACTTCGCTCCAGGTACAGGTAGACACTTTCTCATATTTATGCCTCATCATGTAAATTACTATTCCGTGAAAGTATTCATGCAAATATTAGAAATGACTAGTAGGTATTATTTATGGTCACTTGAATGACACCAAAACAGTCACCTTTAAGTGACTAATTAAGAAGTTCTTTACGTTTTAATTTCACGTTTTACATACCTATAAACTGTCCCTACAAAATTATGCCATATCAGATGACTCAATCAAAAAGCCACTATTTAAACTTTCTCAAATTCGAATAATGTCAATATTGATAACGAAACGTACATTCAACATAGAAAAGAAGAGTTTTTAGCATTTTTGTTTATTTAAAGCTTCAATTATTATTAAAAATCGTTGAGTTACAGTGAATCCTAAAAATATTGAATATAGTAGAATAGATTAAATACGGAGTTTTATTTTCGGAACTACTTTACCTGGTATCAATAGCTGTACTCGTGACCTGATATGATAATCTTTGACCTCAAGTGATAAGCATAACCTTGTATCATAAAGACATAAGACAAAATAAACACGATAATCTCGCTAATAATTGTGAAGTCGATGACAAATTCGATGTTAATTTATAGAAAGCTTATCTACTTATGAACAATATTTAACATTTAATGTATGCTACATTAAGTACATCAAAATATGTGTCTAAACATGTAAACGGATGTGTTTAAACAATTGCCGTATTCACAATGGAGGTAATGGGTCTGGACTCTTTAATATTTAAAGAGAAATATTAATTTTACTCTAATTAACAAATAATGTTAAGTTTAATATCTAAAATTTGTACAACGTAAATCGTAAAATACGAACTAATCTAATTTTTTGTGAATATTTTAAATGGGAGTAGGTACTCATATTTGTACAAATAATTGTTTATCTTTGTGTTACCTGGTTACAACAGTTTTATTTAAAAGACAAAATATTTATTAATAAAATAAGTAATTAATGATTTAAATTATCTCTCCCAGATGGGCATAGCTGATGATAAAGAAAAACTAGAAAGAGACCAGGTATGTCTTGATAGATTAGTGTTAAAACTAACTACAATTATACCCTTACTTTCTCTTGGACCAAATGAAATAAAATCATTGAATAACCTATAAAATGCTTATTGGATTCTTTTGTTAAACGGAACTAAGACAACAATGACTCAAAATATACTGTTCCGCTCGCCGCCATGGTGAGAGCATACAAAATGATTCAACTCAATCACCGTTCGTGCGGTGAATGCTAATGGTGAGTTGAATAAACGGAAGGACATGCATCATACAGGTCAATGAGACATTCAAATTGTAGGAATTGATTCTTAACAATTTGAGAATTTGCCTGTTTTTGATCTCATTACAAGACAAGGAAATGAATGCTTTGAATTTAGATAATATATTTTTAAGAACAAGTTAAATTTTAAATACATTTTGCTTGTACTGAAATCGATGTATAATAAGTAACGTGAGTAATTTAGTTAAGATAGAAAAAAGTTTATTATTAATAGCCTAACATAGCAGGTAGTGCTTGCATACGATTAAAGACCTTTAATACGAACCAATATCAGATTGTTTCAAAAGTTGACAAGTAAATTCCACAACTTCCAAAAGAAGTTTTGTGTTTATGGCGCAATAACATAACATAAAGAAATTATCATTTAAAATGAATGCCCAGAAGAATGTAGAGTTGGAATAAAAAGTGTCGTAAAACATAATGGCGGACTGAACTTGTGATGACGCGTAACAGGTTAATGACAAGTGACTCACGTACTGCACTGAACTTACATGACCGACCGAGTACGCATTGCCCTGCCAACATTACTACAAGCTCATCGGTCTGTAATAGCTAACTGATTTCATATAGTTCGTTATCGTTAAAATCAAACCATTTAAGTATAACCGCTAATGTTTCACCTGAAATTAAATAAAATCAAAAGCAACGCTAGTTCATTTAATAGAGTCAAAAAACTATTATTAATAAATTATTCACAATTTATTATAAGTAAACGTGTAGAAAACTATTATTCATGGTAAAATGTGTTTAAGCACTTTGTAATGCTATCTGTTGACATCTGATAACAATTTTTTACTTATACTATTTTTATCACACCCAGACACGGATCAAAGAAGTATTGTTCATCACACAAATAATTATCCTGGGTGGAAATCGAACCCACGACCTCCGCTTTAGCAGTCAAGGTTCATTTAGCAATCGTTATCAAATCAAAAATACAATTACGATTCTGTAATTATTATATTATGGAAAAATTCGCGCGGGTCACTAGTTGGTATCATTTTTTTTATGTACAAAAGCATTTTATTTTTAAAGTTGTATGCAAACTGAATTATTGATATTATTTACTTTCTTATATTAGTATCTGTTATGATTTATTATAATTTATAATTCTATGAAACCCTATGTCGAAATGTATTGAAATCAAGTTTTATATGTCATATAAATGTTATTTTTAAGACAATATGTGACATACTATTTATTGGAAGGGTTAGCACAAGGGAAGTACTGTCTCTCAGACGCATTAACTATACAGGAACAAGACATTAAGTCATTTGGCGGTAAACTTCGGCCTATGATTTAAAGATCGATAAATCAATGGAAAGTCGAATGCTTAAATTTTCCATTTTTCTATATTAAACAATTCATTCTGCATTAAAATAACGACTCACTAATTTCTTTATCATTTATATAATTTACCACAATAGCAAAAAGTCATAATGGAGATCATTCTGCCAAAATCTTCATAATAAATAAAGTGTTCAAGAATGATTGCATTAATTAGGGTCCGTAACTCTTGGTTTCGGACGAATGTGAAACCCAAATGGTTACCGGTTCGCGGTATTCGGATGACCCGTCGTCCGCATCCGATGCAGTTTGATTAATGCGCTTTAAAGAATACCTAGCAAAAACTTTAATAAATCGTGTGGTTTTAATTTAATCATTATTTTAAATTCAGAACCCCTGTAATATAATTTTTCTACTGTTAGTGATTTTAAAATTCCGATAATATTCAATTTGTGCACAAAATAAATAAAAGGTTTTTTTTAAAATAATGAACTGTATGTAGATATTTAGGTATTCATTACTTTATATATAGCTATTCGTCGCTACCGCATAAGTCTTACCACTCGCTCTCTGTACTGTTGCTGCCCCCACCACAACTTAAAAAAGAATTTGGAGGTTTTATTTTACTCGACATACTTAACCTTCATCGACATAGGCACATAACGAAGTCAGATATAGATTCGTAACACAATTGTTTTTAAAATACTTTGTATTTTGGTCTGAAGGGTATGGCTGCCAAGTCTCGTGTTTACCAGAAGCGAAGATCACTATCCTTGGGAATAGCAAAGCGCTTGTGACACAACTCCGAGGAGAACAGATAGTATTGTTACTATCTGTTCTAGTTAGTATTTGTATACTAACTACACTCATGCAATTTCTGGACTAATGTTACTAACAATCCCAATTCTGCAATTCTGTTATCAATTTAAACTAATTAATAGTCTTATTTACAAATTACAGTAACTAATAATAAACGACACTAACTTACCTTTTCATAGAGTTATGTTAGACGCTGGGCCATTTGTGATAACTGCCTCCTCGTTCTCTCTTCACATGAAAATCTATCAATATGCCCATTACGCATTTTCATGAAACATTTCCTTTTTTGTTTGTTTGATAAATATAGAATTTGGTATTAAATAAAATGTGAGATGATTTTTCAATTAAAAGTGAATTAATAGTAATTAATAATAAGAAATAAACCAGCTCAATCTTTTTGTTCTTCAAATGCATTTCATAATATATAATACACTGCACGTAAATCAAATAACTGTGCCTGAACTAAAATGATTATATTCATTCTATAATAAATTATGTTAAATCATTTACACATGCATATATGATGCCATAACGCATGGTGGCCACATTATGGGACATTATACCGGTCCGTGCGTGCCATGCTACGCCGTAGCACTCTATAATATGACGTAGGCCTAAAATACTATGCTTCTAAGATGCGAGGAATTTTATTTTTAAACTTTAATTTGAATTATTTTAATTAAATGTAAATGTTAAAAGTTTTTGATCTTCTTCTAGCATTTTCAGGTTTCATATATTATAAATCTCGACACAAACACATATATTACTTTAAGTTTAAAATATAATGATTCATAAAGCAACTTTCTATGTTCATCTTTAGTAGGGCGTAAAAAGGTGGCAGCATATGATTTCCGAGTAGAATATCATGTGGAGTTACAGAAATATATAATAATATGTGTTTAACTTGTTGTAATTTAACACATTGTTTGTTTAAAGACGTTTTTGTACATCTCGACATTATACAATTTGAAAGTTTTTTTAAACTAGTTATTCGGTATTTTATAATTGCAATATACTTTGAGCACACTTAAAGCTTAAAATTTACAACAATAACTGTATTTAATATTACATTTGACGGATAATTAAACAGGACAGCAATGATTATTCATATAACAAGCAACAGCTTACCTCACCGAACGATTCGGTGTGACTCACTCAGTGGCACAATTCCAATTTCGAACATTCATTGAATTAAGATTAATTCGTATAATACATATACATTTCTGTAATGCTCTTTCCTTGCTATTGTGTTTTCCTCTCCACACAATTGTAATAAGAGCAATGAATTGAATACTAAAAGTAAGGCAATTATCTCCAAATAATAAATATTTGTATTTACAAACTTTATATACTTATTTAATTGACATACTTATAACACATCATTTAATGAAACTAGCACAGAATGAGTTACAAATACCTATTAGTTCATGCAGTGTAGTAAAGATAAGATTTATACCATCGTTTTTAATGTTTTTATGGATATTAAAAATGATACGTTCCCATTATAATAAAATTTAAAACAAAGGCCACTTCTATTAAGTAAATTTGAAAATTGGTTGGTGAAGGAAATTTTAAGAAAGATATTGTAAGCCAAAATTTGATTATCTTGCAGTTATATAAATAATAACTAACTATTTTTCGTAATGCTTTTTTTTCCATCCCTTCATGGCCGCTGCCAGCCACTGTTGTACACGTGCCTCCTGTCATAAAGAAAATATTACCTGACTTTATTTAATTATAACGTGTTAACATACACAAATTAACTTACTTGAAACATAGTGCACATTTTATTATATTAACTTTTCAACACTTTTTTGTCCCTCCCTAGTAAGATAATATTCATCTTACCGAAACAGTCCACACAAACATAATTAGACTAAACAACAAATGTTCAAACGGTACTCATAACCGTATAGAGTTCATAATCATGTAGGCAATATTATTGAAAAAGTTGTGTATTTAAATAAGCATAGAGTTCGCGGCGTATCGGATTTCCATGAAGCGGCAGTGGCGGGGGCGCTCGCGCAATCGGCGCAAGCGACGCTTACGTCACATCCCAAGTTGCATCCGCCATTTTGTTAATAAAATGGATAATTACCGCTACCACCAACACAGTCATTTTAGTACTCGATGATCAACAATCTCAGTATGTAGCTAGTAGAGACAGTAAAATTGCAAAAAACAACTGCAATATTTTGGTCTATGATTAAGAATTCGCCTAAATTCGAACTCTATTATTGTAACATATATGCTAGGATACATTTCTTTATGTTCCAAATAAATATCGACTTTAAAATTACGAGATCTGTCTAATACTAGGAAGTTAAAGTCATACTTAAAATTACTATTTTCCAAAAAAATATTAGATGTACAATCATCTTATTGACAGAGAGTAGGAAAGGCGCGTGGTCACAACTAACTTCAAGCCGCACGTCTCGACGCAAAGCTGAAAGAATGGCACGCGGCAGGCAAAGAGAGCGCGAGGAGGGCGCGAGGCGACGCGCGCGCCTCGTTGCCGCGCATATTGGTGAACAACATCGAGACGAGTGGTTCCCGCCAAAACGGGCGCAGGCTGTGGCGCGAAGGCTCGCTATTGGTCGGCGCGCGCGGCGGCGGTGCGCGCAAGGCCGCCGGTTTTCCCGCGAACAATGCCAAATGCTGCATTTGTCAAGGTGAGTTCGTTCACCGCCGACGCCGGCGCCGCGCTCCTCAGACAATCGCTCACTCGCTCGCGTCGCACCGAGTGAAGGTCGACGGAAGGCAGCGCTGTTTCACCCGCTCCGGCTTCGCACTGAAGACACCTTAATTATATTTGTAATCTGCTCTGACTTACAGGTGAAATCATTCTTTCTTTCTTGTTTTCGATTTTGTTTTTAATTTGTAATTCATAGCGTATTTTTAACCATTATATGTGTATTTTAGATATAGATAGATGATCTGAATTCATTGCAATTTATAATTAGAGAGGTACGTCGGGCTTAATATCGAAACAAAGTAGAACTTTTTAACCATGGTTGTGAACGTTTAACAGTTGTACATTTTCTACACTGAAGTGCCCATGCTCGTTTATTAATTTTATAAGTGATAATTATAACATGGTTATTTTAACACGTAGATATATAGATTATATAATTTTTTTGTGAAAATATGAATTTTGTTTTAATTTGGTAATTAATAAATAAACAAGGAGGAAAATGGCGTAGCGACAAAAGCCGAAGAAAGAAGAGTGAAGTTTGGAAAGAGAGAAGAAAGAAGAACAGTATCAAGTGCTACGCCCGGACGAACTTCCCAGCTCGGCCGACATTCAGGGGTCGGTGGGATCTTCGTCCGTTTGTATCGCTTATACGTTTATCCGGCACTGAGTCTTTGTCTTTCTTAACCACGACGACGATGACCGCCCGAAAGAAGTTCAACTACCATAAAACTTTCTCAGGCAACTATCAGACAATACAGAGAACAATGTAGTAGATGAAAACAATTCTCTAATTTGTTTCCATTCAATGTTTATTTATTCACTTATACTTTTTGACCTGACCTGATCACAAAATTTTTATATTTAAGGGACAAATGATAAACTTAATGCATTAATAGTTGTATTGTGTATTTCTAGAATAATAAATTTTGCGTAGGTATTTAAAAACGAATACGCTTATAGACTAAATTAATGTTTAATTACGATGTTAATGTTAAAACATTTGCAATAAAAAAAATTAATTACCGTGACAGTGAATTTAAATTAGGTCCCTTGCCACTTCTCGTGTAGAGTGCAGAGATAATTTATTTATGAGATATTTCATAATCTGATTATGTAAATAACCTAATATAATAATACATATATCATATCATTTGTGAAATATGTGTTTGCAAAGTAAATTTATAAGAAAGTCATAAATAGTTAAATAAATACTTAATATAGCCAACAGGTAGACGGGCCGAGCCATCTGATGGTGAATGGTCACCGTCGCCTGTGGACATTTGCACAACCCGAGCACACGTCAGTACGTTGCCGGCTTTGAAGGAGAGTTGTTTCTCCGCTTTTCTCGGAGGGTCTCATGTCATAGCGCTCCGGAAATACCTCAGATGGAAGTTCATTTTACATTTTATGTATGCACGATAAAAACAATATTTTCTAGCTCTATCGAACTGCTCTTGAAATTAATTGTTTTTGTTTTATTACATTGTGTTATATCTTCCGTAATGTTATATAACGTTGTGATTGTTGTTACAGGAAAAGTTAACACCCGTATAGTGTTAGGCCTATTTCTCCAATCGACGAAGAGTCGCGATAAAACCTGTTTTTGAGGTAAAAACAACATTTAAACTGCGTAACATTTGTGTCTCATTAAAAAGTATGTAACTATGAAATAATTAAGGATCCACTGACTCAAGAGTCAAAATAAAACACAGGTCTTTTATAAGTTTCGTATATAAAGTAGGTATACTTTAAGCAATTTAATAATTGTTATAATTATTTTCGCTTTTATTTTGCTATAATCCGCCATTACATCGCGGACTTTTATAAATTAGGAATATTTTAATTTTTTTTGAAGATTTTTTGCATATAGACACGGAATATTATAAATCCGATTGTGAGTTTTTTTGTCACGCTTTCACGATTTTTACTTAATTATTACTCAATCGATCGTCATGAAAGTTTGTATACATACACATAGTCAGGAGTACAAAACAGGACATAAAACTTTAATCCAAAAACATATAGGTATATTCTTCACGAGCAACGGAAAAAATATTTTTTATGGTCGTTCGGCATTAGAACTTGGCCATCGGGGAGGTAGTAGAGGTAGGTAAATCTTTCTAAGTTACCGGCGATCAGCTGTCTATAGATTGTAGTATCATCTTAAAGCCGTATTTTTTAAATAAAAACAACAACAAAATAGAATCACACCAGGTCCCTAACGAGGTAGGCAGAAGGCACGGGCTGCCAAATATATCTGTATTATTATTTTATAGATAATAAAGTTAATATATGGGTGCCCAATAAACAGAAAATCTACCTATTATTTCTGCACCGAGATCATATGCAACAGAAATACGTATTTTTATTTCTTGACGGAAAACAATGCATTATCATC
Source organism: Agara michaeli (assembly GCA_018245675.1). NCBI lineage: Eukaryota > Metazoa > Arthropoda > Insecta > Lepidoptera > Hesperiidae > Agara > Agara michaeli. The sequence goes on along the minus strand of DWDX01001147.1, from coordinate 3,391 downwards.
AAAACTTAACCAACATGTATAATTTCAATCCTGTAGGATAACATAAAATGGCTCTAATCGTGCTTGTCAGATTTGGCCTTAACAAACTAACAAACATTGAAAGTTAGGTAAATAAAAGCTTATTAAAAGCATTTTTTTTACGAAAACGAATAGTAAATCAGTATATAAGTAAAATAAAAAATTTCGTGACTAAGTTTTGATTTGTAGGGGGATAATTCAATGCAACTAGCCATTTTTATATATGTGTATATTAACAGGTATGTTAATATTTAATAATTCATTAACAGTAAGAAGTATAAACTTATGCATTGAATCTTTTTAAATGGTTGAAATTAGTCAAAATTAGTCGAAATGTAAAAAAAATATCGTATCATTCATCGTTTGTTTAAAAATTTTTAATTCATTAAAATTTGCATAAAATACTTCCAAATTTTAAATTATATGTCCTTGACAACTGTATACTACTATGAACTACCAATTTTGTACATCCAATTGTGAACTACCACATAAATGTAAATAGTCGTACAATAAATAAGTCTATTCTATTTTATTCTGTTCTACGAGTATGTCCTGTTTACAACACGTACAACACAAGCTCAAGCATCATAAATGATTCTAGGAAATGTTAATCATCAAGTTCAATACGTGAATGAATAGAAAAATAGGAAAGAAAAGAGAATCGACATAAACTTTACATACGACATAAACATACTTATTTTGATTATACGTGTACCTACTTGTTTATTAGGTATACAATATATAGATTTGTAATTTTCCTGTTCCAGATTGGTGGCGGCTTATGGAGGTTTTGCAACAACATTCGTATTAATCAAGCAATCATTTCCAAATAAAGCTTATGATACGGTTGACTTGTGTTTATATTAGACATAGGTAGAATTATTATATATTTACATGGTACTGTAAAAGGTTTTGTAAATATAAAATATAAAACCTTAAAATAATTTCAACTGTTTAAATGAAAATTTAAAACTGTTCAATAATAGTCATCCGTTTGTTGCACGTCGTAAATAAGTTTGTCAACACTATGAGTTGTAAACTTTTAATTCCAATTCTAGTTTAAGATAAACTTGAAGTGTCAAAGAAATTGTGCTACTCAGCACACATCACCGTAAGACTCCCAAAAGAGCGAAGCGTTTTAGCCGTCGGCATACAGGCGGTCAATGAATGTGCTTCCCTCAGAGATGCACTATATTAAATTTATTTGATACAGAATTATTATTGTAGAAGTGCGTCAGGTCTCTAAGGATAGAGCTATTTGGCTGTCAGTTCTCTTCCTATTCCGTTAGGACGCTTGCGTGTTAATATTATAAGGATAATTATTATTATTCTAGAGAATAAATGCTAAACGAATTTAATGTTTAATTTTCGTTTCCTCTTAACCTTATCCTTTTTAACTTATTGTTGATTTCAACACACCTTCAGATGTATCTGTCGCTATATACCTGAAAGTTCCAAATTTTTATCATATTCTTCATCATTACAAACATGTTATTGTGGTCTCCTGTTATAACCAGAAGGTTTAAGGTCACGCTAGCCAAGTGCTAGTTTTGGTTAGAGTTGGCAAAGTTTAAACCACAATTTCCTTTGTTATGTAGCTACATGCGTAACAACAGAACTTATTTGATTTATAAAATACTGTAAAAATTCGATTGTTAATAATACGCTTAATAATTTAAATAGAATGTTTGAGCCTATAAGGGGTAGAGAATGTATGTGCGTATTTCCCATGTAATTGATTTTGCCTGTGACGTCATCAGTCTGTGTCAGGTGCATGTACCCGATTGTTGCGTAGTAGCGTTGTGTAAAGCTTTAAATTTATGTCGCTACATTTTTGCTCTGCAATACATTTAAGCGCTCTTCAGGATGCAAACGGACGAGACATTACCAATATTTACTAAGATATAAGGAAAAATCAACTTTAAATTATAAATAATTTCAAGATAATAGGTAAATCTGAATGAATGAAATGAATGAATGAAAAATGAATTTTAGAAAACGCTACTCAGAGAAAATTTAGCCTCAATAGAAATCCTTCTTTTTTTATTTCTTGTAAAAAGTCCATAGCCGAGCAAACGCGCAACATATCTATGACAGCGTGGAGAAGAAAGTTGTTTCTGAACGTTAAAACTATTTTGCGTTATCATTGTATTTAAGAACTTAACAAATTAAAACAGATATGTGACGAAATACGTATGATTGTATCTCGACATTTTCACAAAAAAATTACTGCGCGGATCTGAATTGCATTTTATAAGAAATTTTGAAACATTTCTTTAACGCGGCTTGCATTAAGAGAAGAATGGTAGAAATCGTCACGTTAGGAGAAAGCGTTATGCCCCTACTAATGACGTTCTGTTTCTCTCTATCTCATTTGATCATATACGAGTGTGTACGCGTGCGAGTATCGAGATTCGTACAGAGAACATCGTGCGCAGCCGCTTGTATAACCTCAAAACTGAAAGCGTGGAAATTTTGTCGAGTCATTTATAATTTGTTTTCCTTAATATATTAACTATCCTGCAGCACCGTTATCAAATAAGTACAAACTAAGTGTCACAATAACATTTCACATACATATTAAATAAAATGTATGCACATAATTATATTTAAAACTTAGCTTCGCTTTTAGGTTTCATATACATACATATACGAAATTACTGTCGACAACTATTTATTAATCTTCAATTTCATTATGTACCTATAACTGGTGGAATATTTTTATATATATTTTAGACAAACATACATATTATTACGCCTATTAAGCATAGGGGTTAACAGAGATTAACTTTTCAACCGGCTATGTTCCGAACAAACTTCTGCAGTTTCTTCCTTTTATCGAGGTAATAATACAAGTTTTATCAATGCAAATAAAATACATAACTAATTCGGTATCTTACCGTCTCTATCAATGTCTTTTTTCCTGCTAACATAATGACTGCAACTGATTTAGTCTGTTTTTGTTTATATTATTATTCATTACATTTAAACACGTGCTTTCGTTGTAATTCCAATCGGCCTTTTAAACAACGTAGGGTTGATTGTAAATCAATCGTTTATAAGAACATAACGATATTAATATTATTGTTGGATACAGAATTTTGAATAATTCGTAACCCTGGACAGCAGACGCCCGCCATTATAATATCATAATTGTCAACTTAGTCGTTTTTAAGGGCTACTTAAAACACCGTACATCCACCGTATCTCCAGCACTTCGCATTGGAATAATGAGGCCAGCGTGCCCAACAATATACCGTTAACCGGATTGTTGCACTGTACTGGAATAGAAATCTAATCTATACTAATATTATAAAGCTGAAGAGTTTGTTTGTTTGTTTGTTTGTTTGTTTGAACGCGCTAATCTCAGGAA
>DWDX01001146.1:0-20262 GCA_018245675.1 Agara michaeli | reverse complement strand
TAAATGCAAACGAATTTTTGATGAAGTTCGATCTCTATTATATAGTTTGATTTATTTGAAGATATAAGGCGATATAAAAGTTACAGAGAAAAAAAGACAGCATCATAAATAGCGGAGGCCTCTTTGATAGACGTCTAAACTTCTACATTGTTTTATATCTGAAAAATAAAACGAATGAAATATAGTGGCACGCAGTAACTTGGCTCTCGATAATTTTTATTTGTTTTCAATTGTCCCTTAATTTTTATTGTTCATTCATATATTATTCATTATTTAAAATAAATCAAACAAACATTCACTGTCAAATCAGACCCCCCGCACGCTAATTATGAATTCTATTATATAATATTATAACTTCTAGTGTATTATTTTTAATGTCCAATTGTAAAGTTTAATATATCATATTATGAAACCCGATAATTTTGTAGACAATTCAATTCGATGGAGCAACCTGTTCAGTCTACCTGTCTATGGTATGATAACCATAGATCAACGTCTGATCTGTCTGATGGCTTGCTTTTGCTTTGCTTGATAAGTAAAACTTGCAGAAGATATTGCAGAGTGCAGATAAATTGAAGGACGAAATTTCAAGGTGGTGTGGATTGGTACATTTATAATTTTAAAGTTCATCTAATTATAGCTAATACATAATGCGCAAAAGGAAGTCTCAAAAGAAAGCGGACGATGAATCCGACGGATCAGAAGCTGGCGGTGAACCAGAAGAGTTCCAAGATTCTGGCGAAGATTGGACGCCAGATGCCGATTCGGTAATACTAAGTTACCAACAATACTTAATAGTTGTTTATTTTACTTTATGTATTAATTGCGTTTGTTATAAAACATTGAAGTAATGTAGAAATGGCGCGTGCCACACGAAAACTACAAGAAAAGATGTACGAGGTTAGGTTTTTTAATGTAGTGATTATATACTGATAAGCTTCATATCAGATGAAGATTTAGTTATCGAATGACTGTAATGAGCCATTACAGTACCTAAAACTTCGATCCTTTGGTGAAGGTGTCTGATCTTTTATAGTCATAATTGAAAGAGTAGTTTAGATACAAATAGATTATTGGAACTAATTATATATGAATTTCATCAAACTGTTTTATAGAATGAGCCACCTGGGCGTGGTGGTCGGAAACGAGCTTCAAGAGCACCCCTGAACAATTCTAAAAAGAAACGTAAAAACTCATCATCAGAGGAGAGTGAAGCTGAAGGTGAGGAAGATGAAGAGGGTGAAGATGAGGAGGGTGAATTAGATGAAGAAGAAGGTTCTGATGATGAGAAGAATGGTTCGGATGGTAATAAGTCTGACTCAAGTCAATCGAAAGATGTACCAAAGCATTTCCATGTAAGTTAATTTCCTTAGTTTCCATATGAATATTATCTACATGTGTTAAGTTCCCATGATTTTGGTTGCTTTTATGAAATTATTTTTACAGTCTGGAAACTTTGTCTTGTTAAAATCTGATGTGAAATGGGATGGGGATACTGTTATTTCTAAGTTGGATGAATTGAATTTATGGAAAATAGATGGCAAAGCATTGTTGCAGAAATTCATTCCTATGGAGTCTAATGGAAAAATTCTTCATAAATGTACTTGTGTGGTATGTTATTAATATTTCTTAATTTATTTATAATGTATGTTCACATACAATACATAATGAACACAGGGCTAATATAAAAAATAATGACACAAACATACTGCTTATTTCATTATTCCCCTATTTAAGTTATTTAACACTAGCTGTTACCCTCAGCTTCGCCCATGTGCTCAAAAGAATTTATTTTGTTCATATGTCAAACCATTATCTAGTGTTTATTTGGTCAAGATTGTTGTTCTGTGGATATTAGATATTTTTCCACAAAAAAAGTAGCCTAAGTCCCTCTCCAGCCCTTCAACTATCTCCGTACCAAAAATCACATCAATCTATTGCTCTGCTTTGATGTGACGGAAGGGTAAACAAACAAGCTTTGAAATTTATATTATTAGCATGGATTAACAGTCAATAATACTCTTTATTTTTATTATCTTTAAAAATATAATTACCGTTGATTTTGCATTACTTATATTATTTTCATTTCAGTATTCTGGATGGAATGTTGACAACCGAGACAATTACTACCCTATAACAGAAATATTGGACCGAAACCCACACACTGTTTCAAAAGAAATATGTGTAGCATTGGATCTAGATGATCTTATTAAAGTAAGAGACAAATAACATCATAATTTTTGTACACAAATAAATTAGATAAGCAAAACATATGTAAGAAATACAAACTTCTTTTAGCACTTCATTCCAGATTACTTGTGTAATTCATTTTTTAAAGATGAGGAATAAACATTCAATAAAGTATTTAAAAGTATTGTGTTTTTTAAGTATTGTTTTATTTACCAATTTTGTACACTCGCATGTTTCTACTTACACTAATGTCATTATGATTTATGTAAAATTAGCAAGAGTGAATTAAGAACTGCGTTTCAACATGGAGTTTAACTGTATTTTATTTGATTATGGCAATAATTGACAGTGAAACAAGGAATAATAAAGTTAATAAATTAATACTGAAATAGTTTTATTCTTGACATACATTTTTGGTGCAAGGGATATGGCAATTTTATGGTTATGGCATGGCAATCTTGAAAATCGTATAAAAAGTCATACAAGTATTTAACTAATAAAATACTAGATTAACCTAGTCTTACTTATGAACCTCTGCTGAATTTACCATCTATCTTTCTAGCTCGTTAAAAAAAGATTGGTGTTTAAATGCAATTCTGAAATTTAAAATTTGCCCAAAAATCAATTTCTGTTATACATAAAATAATCAGTAGGTTCTGTCGCATTGTATTAGTCGTAGTAGTGAAAACGAGAATATCAAACCGTAAATCTGCAACTGCTTATAGCAATTCTGAATCCTTAATCTATCTATATACTTTTCCTATAATCAAATCTTTTCTGCCACATAACTCCAACAATTTACCTCAATGTGGCTCTTGTAAACAAATTATTTTTTAGTAAATGCTACATATTGAGTATTACTTAAAACATCGTTAAGATTAATAATTTCAATTTCAACCGTGTTAATTTAATGTTGAAACATAATCTAAACGATTAAAAGTTATAAATCTTAAATTCGAATCGGTTTGAGGTATAAATCGAAATCTTTTGCTACAGATTTATTTACATGTTTAGTCTCGCTGTCATGACATTGTCACAAGTAGCCTGTTATTTTATGATAAGTATCGGAATCTTTGTTTTTTCACTTTTTGTTCACAATATAATTCGGTATTTACAGAGAGAAGACGGAGTCTAAGTCCAAATCTTAGATTTAAAAACTGCAGTACTCACTGTCACATGCAATTCTTTGACTTTAGTGAACTATTGGGTTTTGATGTCTTCTAACCTGTCAAGTAAAATAATAAAACACCAGTATTTTACGATATACCAAGGAAAACCCCGGAAGACATAAATATAGTAATACTTTTAAAATTCCACATAAATAATATCGAGTTCAAACATCAATAAAATTATAATAGCAAACCGATCTAACATGGATTTGGATATTCAAATTAAAAACATACGTAATGAGATAGAAGGTAAACATTTTCTATATTGACGTTATCCTATCCACTTATACAATAATGACTAAATTTTGCTGAACTACAGAAATAAAACTATACAATATCTGGGTTTCTGTAAAAGCAAAATTTCCTCTTGAGTGTTCTAAAAGAAAGTGTTATGCTTAACTGCTAATTAGTATCTGTTCATATTTTTTTAAAACTTAAATTACAAATAAAACCTGGAGTAGCTAACATTTGAATTCCTTTCAGATCAAGACTGCGCTGTATGTCTACAAAAGTATCACTATCCCACTAAGCTTCCCTGTGGTCATATTTTCTGCTTCCTTTGTGTAAAGGTAAACAACATATGTTGAAGAAGAAAGTAGTACCTAAACCTGAACTGATCCTTAAACTGACTATTTTCTAACAAATATTTCTGACAACATCTATGCACTTTCTACCAATATATAACATGGTTCTGTTACATTGTCATGTGTGATCAGTGTGATAGGCAAATATTTTAAGAAAAAAAAAGCTCAAGTCTAAATCCACAATTAACCTCAGTTCAATTTGATTGTGGTGATGTATGCAGCTGCAATGATAACTTTGGTTTGGTTTGTTGGTTTATATGTGATTTTGCTATTTACATGGTGGTGGGGTAGCAAATGTTGTAGTTATCTTGTAATGCAGATGTCACCAAAAGATGATATCAATTGTATTAGCTTGTTAAAATATGGACTTTATATCAGTACAATTTACCTGCGGCTTCGGTTGATTCTCTTAAGTAGCTGTTGAGGACCCTTGAAAATAAAATGATTTGTTAAATTTGTTCCTGAGTCGTGAGCAGTATAAAACTAACGGTTTCTAATTTTTTAGGTACATACATTTCAGTAGTTCTCAAAGAATTTTAACATTCACCTAATTCATCTTAACAGATCTGCATTTGAAGAGGTGTTGCATTTCAATGCAAATTGTTACCTCATTTCATTCAGGATGACCGGGAGATTCTTGAGATCAAGTAAATTTTGCTTGTTAGTCCCGCAATGTACTCCTATATAATTCTATTTACCATTTGAGTTATTTATTTGATACTCCTGACAGTGTGTGTACAAAATATGTGGATCAATCTGATCAATTAAAAAAATTAATGTGTTAGAATGTAACAAAAAAGCTCTCATTTGCTTAGTTATTATATGTCTGTAGGTTAATAATATTATGGCAGGCGTATTTTACTTATGAAATAATATGGTCCTTTATCTAATTAAAAAATCTGGTCATTGTTAGAATAACTCTATATTAAGACAATTGCACCTTAGCTAATATTGTACACTTTCTTTACAGGGTATAGCAATACAGAGCAAGAAGTGTGCTATGTGTCGTAAACAAATACCTGCAGATTACTTGGACCACCCTGTTCTTGTAGGAAATCTACCATCTGATCAAATTAATACAAATCGTAATAATGAAGAGTACCAATGGTATTATGAAGGCAGAAATGGTAAGACTATGTATCAGTAAAATCTTAATCTGTGAAGGGTGCTATGTAATTTTGTGTTTATTGATTTGGTGAATTTTTAGTTTTCACTATCATGTACTTTCTTTTTGGGAAGTTTAGCAAGTACATCATTAATTCTTTATTTTTAAAACATAACTTATACCCGTACGCAGTTTCTGGGTCCACAAGTAAATTGATCATAGATTTATTTCCAGAAAATTCCATATTCAAGTATATCTGAACATTCATTCTTCCGATAATAATCACTCATCAACACATGACGGTAGCTGCAGGCGTTTTCTTACCTGCACTATTTACTACTAAATAAAAGATGCCGCTAACTGAAATCATTCTCAATATAATGTGGCTTAAAATGTTAGGGATCCCTTGGGTCAAGAATATGATTTATCATGGTTATAAAGTCAACTGAGCGAAGCACAGTCACTCGGCTTCTGAAAATAAAATGTTACAGGTTGGTGGAAATATGATGAGAGGAGTAATATAGAATTAGAATCCGCTTTTAACACTGGAGCAACACAATGCATGCTTTTATTGGCGGGAACATTATATTGTGTGCATTTTCAAAATATGTTACAACTTCGCCGCAGTGACCCAACAAAACGTCGCAGAGTACGAAGAGACATACCTAGCCTTCCATCTAAAGGTATTATAGGAATATGTATTCATTTAGTTTCACTATTGCTACTTAGTAAAAGATTACATACGATTGTAATTCAAATAACTTAATGAAATAACATCTCTTACCGTAATTTTATATCGTTATTTGAATTCCAATCGTCTGCAGGAGTGTATTAGGTTGAATTTAGATTCTAAATTAGTAGCTTCGCCGCCACTCCGACTGTAGGCTCTGACCCTAAGTTTTACCCATACAAAAATCCACTAAATGCCATTTTCACTTCCAATTATTATTATGCTTTCAGGTATAGCTGGAATAAAAAAAATTGAACACATACAAGAACAACAAGATGTAAGTGAAAACAATGAGAACACAACTACTTCTATTGAACAAATCAGTGAAATAAGTGAACCAACATATGAAAATGCAAGCAATCAGGTTGAAAGTAATGTTACCGACATGACTCCTGATGTTGATAATGTGATACAAAGTCTAAGGTAATTTGAGATCTGGTTTGACCTTTATTACTATTATATTGTTATCTATTAATGTAAGGAAATTTTTCAATGTTAATTTCACCCACTTTTAGGTGTCCAATGTTTTTAAAACTTTGCATGATTGTACAGTTCAATTGCAATGACAATGCAATTATTTCATAGTTTCAACCTGATGTCCTTGCCAGGACCACCAGAACTAAGGGAAAATATTTCTTAACCGTCTCCTTTTGGTGGACTCTATATAACAAATTAATCTTGTTTCAAAATTATTTTCTCCTTTTTAGTTTTGATTGCAATTGTTTTTTTAATTATTATTTATTCATTTATTAAAAAAAAAAGAAAACAATAACATCTTTTGCAGTGATATATAGGCATTGAGCAACAGAGTATACCGGATGAGGATGATGCATGAGACTGCTTTATCCATCTGAGATAAGGTTTTCAACAGCATCAAAAAACAAGTTATAATCTTTGGTGATTACAGTATGAAAAAAACTGCTTGCTGTTGTTTTTAATTGTTTGCCTTATGTTAAGGTTAAAAACAAAGAAAAAAGGTTACTAGAGGCAATAAATTACCATGTTTAGAGAAAGTTTATTTTTATTTTTAGTTCAAAAATAAATTATACTATACTAATTTCATCATTTCAATAATTTTATAATAGTAGAATAGTATTTTCCACAAAAGTGTATAACTGATAAAACTTCATTATTCAGGATAATACTGTTAATTGTAAATTGTAATATATTACATTATTAAAGGTAAATTTTAATGCAATATAATACCCTTTTATTTAGAAAAGCCTAGACAGTTGTTTTTTACAGTTTTATATTTATTGTGTGCTTTCTGCTCATGCACCCCGTCAGCGGGGTGCAAGAGGGTGCAATTGCACCCCCCTGTCCAAAATTAGCAACTATGTGAAATAAAAATGAAAAACACTCAACATTTTTCCTTGTTATTACAAAATAAAACAATATTTATAAGTATTGAATATATAAAGTAAAAATAAAACTAGGTACTCAATATTATTTCACACTATAATTACAAAATCAAGTAATATTTTGTATTGGAAGTGTAATGCCATAGAAAAAGTACTTAATACTCGCAACTCTGTTATCCACATGCTGTACATGTGGATGACTATCTATATTGAGTTCTATATTGTATATTGGTTAATGATATGTGTAGACTAGATGCAGATGCACCTCCCTGAAAATAATCCTGATGGTGCCCATGTTTCTGCTTACCTCATTTGGGACTTGATGTTATGGTATAATAATGATAATATTTATTAATTAACAATAAAATTATAATATAATAATCAATATGTAACCTGTTTAGGCAACATATTCATCTTTTATTATCATACATTATGTTTGTGTACACTACACAATGTCTAAAATTCCTAAATGAGGTTATTAAAATTAAATTTTACTTTTTGTATGAATACCTATATCTTTTTGAGTTAGTGTTAAAGTAAGGGGTTAAGAAAATAATTTATTCTTGTCATTATAATTGTTATTGTGTTGTTCTAGAATTATTTATGGTAATTTAAAAAGTATATTCTTATCATGGATTATTAAACAATTGAATCATCTAATTGCTTGAGTGTTTCTATGTGCTTGAAATAATAAATAAAATCAATAATATAAATAATAAACCATAATCAGCTTGAATATGTACCTATATTAAACTTGCAATCTTCTACACAATGAAATCACATTACATATTTGTTATTCTACTACAATATCGTGGACTACCATGGTCTTACTGGACTTTGGCTTGCATGAGTTAATATCCAAGTGTTGATTGGCTTGGCTTTCATTGCCATCTGTTTGTGGCGGGGGTGTTCTTTGCACATAATATACGCTCTTTCATCACGGAACACTAAATAGCACGATTTACAGCGTCTTCTGACACGTCCTTTGACTTTCATGCCACAAGTTGAATTCACCATAGGAACAAATGTTTGCAACAATTTTTCCCTGGATATGTTGTTGTGAAAAGTGCTAAAATTAGATGAAAAAATGGCTATCTTCTTTGGTATAACCGTACTTAAACAAGAAATTGCTTTAGTTACTGATAAAATTCTTTGCATTGTGCCTGAAAAAATTGGATGAAAACTTTTAAGGTTATTTTTACTAATCTTGAAATAATTCAAATAGTTTTTATAGTCACAAACCCAAAGCATTACTGAATTACCTTATAGCTACGTAAAATATATTGAATATTTAATATACTCAAAATTCTTAATAACAAATATGCTCTTGCATATGTGACTTAAACTATCTATTTTTGAAAATTGTTGTCATTGTGACATCAGTCACATACTTTGGTCATGTATATAGTTGTAACATTAAACGCCCTAGAATCTGCCTTTTTTGCCAAATATGTGTGCACGACTCGCTGTTCATTAATGCATGTAGTGAACATAAGTTTCAAGAAATCGCATAAACATTTGATTACTAATATTGTTGTAAATAATTGTACCCGGCAGATATATTTTGCACAGATTTGTGCTTAAATGTCCGTGTCACACCTTACAAGTAATATACGCGTATTTGATCACATGTCTGGTGCCGCCTTAAAATTTCAAATATGCGAACTTGATTTGAATCTTGTAGCTGGCACAATTTAATCCTTCTTTGCAGCAATTTAGAAGTATATTATTTATTGGCATCGAAATTATGGTTATTATTGATGCAAGGTTAACGTGACTTCAAAAATGTAAATCGTATAAAAATATAACGTTATCTTCTTCAACGTTATCTATCGTCTTGTTGTTAATGTATTCTGATAATGAGCTCAAACGAGCTGCCGACGAGAAACAAAGTAGACGTGATAGCGAAAGTTAACATGTCGCAGGCAGTGGAGACTTCAAAACATAAGGTCACTAAGACTATTGTTACATCACCAGATATTTACAAGCCTGTTGGGCCGTACAGGTTTGTAGGCACATTACTTTTTATACGATGTCTTAGTTTGAATCAAATATAATATCTCACGTTTTCTCATCGAATAAAGCAAGGAACATGTGTGGATTCGTCATATTTTTATAACAAGGGCTCTTTGAACCATAGTTACTTCGTTTTTCAAATTAAAATATTCTAATGCTAATTAACGTACATTACAATAGAGACATACAGTGTTTCCACTAATTGGCGCGATTTGTTGATTCATATTATCCATCATTGCAACTTCAAAACTTGGGACTATGAATGCAAAAAGATTTTATTATTCTTAGTTCTTATCATGAATTATTTGATTACTACAAGAATTATGATTACGCGATTATATGCTAGTTATCGTTTTTGCGTGTGCCTACAGATTTTCAGATAAACGGGTTTCCTAATGATACGTTTTCCTCACATCTAGTGCTTTTATGTGAACACATTCACCATGATGGTTCACGGTTAGATGTGAATGACAAGCGCGGATAACAATCTATAAAGTATTGTTCGACTACATTAGTGAGATTCGGGTGAATGTTCGCGACCTATTCAGTCAAATATATCGCTCTAATCAATGTCGATTATGAGTAATTGGGTGAAAATGAGTGGATGTTAGAACTCTGTACCTACTCATTAAAATATCATCAATATCGATTATTCCGCTGTCATTTTGTATGCTATCTCTTCCTCTGTTTCATAGGGTAGTTCGTTTTAAACACGGATTAACTTAATTTCTTTATAAGAATCATTTTTTTATAGTTTAATGTCTTATGGTATGGTATTGAGGGGAAACGCGGCTCTTACCCTTTAAGCGGGCTATTGAAAGTGAACTTTGCATCTTTTGGTTTGAGAAAGAGAAACTGAACGGGTCCGTGGCTGACAGACCTACCCTTGTTGTGCTTTCCAAACATTTATGTTATAATTTTAAACCTTACATGGAATTATTACAGTCAAGCCATACTAGCAGACAAGACCTTGTATGTGTCGGGGGTGTTAGGCCTGGACCCAAAAGCGCAATTGGTGTGTGGAGGAGCAGAAGCGCAAACGCGACAGGCGCTAGATAATCTGAAGCATGTCCTCGAGGCTGGAGGTTCATCTCTAGAAGCAGTTGTTAAAACAACTATCCTTCTACTAAATATGGACGATTTTCAAGTTGTTAATCAAGTCTACGCGCAGTGTAAGTCTTTATATGATACATATGTATGTATTGTAAATAAATTTAAAATTAGGAATAACAAAACAAGGCATTATGATGCTTTGTTAAATATTTTTATCTTAAAAATTGGTTTTACTCAGGTTACGTCAATTACTCCGTTCTAACACTCTTGAAATTTGTAGTAACACAGCGGTTCATAGCACCATAACAGAATTTCCTCTGATACCTGCAACAAAGTATGTAAGGTAGTGCGCGTACTAAGTATTTAAGGTATTGGTGTGATGGTATAACAATTATATTAATAAAAATACGCAAATACGTACCAGCCGACAACCGCTCTTTTCGCTGGTCATAAGTGGAAGTTAAGTATATAAAATTAAAAGAGATAGAGGAAAAATGGATTATACAGATTTTGAACTATATATTTTGATCATTACATAATAATAATAGTTAGGTCTAACCCTAATTTCTTGGTAATGGTCGGCGACCATAAAGCGCAAATAGTACTTTTATCAAATAGTGACACAGAGATCCAATTTTCTATGACCAAGTTTAGAGCCGGAAGTTTATACTTTCATCGTGATATTTATGTCTACAAATAATTATATAAACATTAATTAAGGTAAGTTTTAATGACATGGTAATATAAATCGTAATAATTTTCGATTCGTTAATAGTACATGATATGTCGTCCCTGACCTCCCTGCCTGATGGACCTCACTGAAAAGAGGCTTGGAGACACCTATGCCTCCATCTCCAATTATTAATTAATGTATAAATAATAATAAAAATACCAAGTAAAACAGTCACATTGTGGGTTTAAAACACACATGCACCTATGCGCTTAAAAAGCAATATTTGTTCGTTCGTATTTTATGCGCTGCCGTTTTGTTATTGCGATAAAGCATGGTCAACTTATTGCTTGACATGCGCGAAGGCTGTATCCAAGTATACCATAATCTTACAATTAATCAACAAGCAGGCGACATGCTCGTAGCCCCGACCCGGTTGGAGATTGCAAACGATTTGCAAAGTTAAATGAGCACAAATTAAAATAAGCTACCTACTTGTTGTTGTGGAGGAGCTGCTATGATTGTGGAGGGCCATGTTATTATTTTCATAACCTTTAAATTAATTTCAGATTTTCCGAAGGATTGCCCAGCGCGTGCCACATATCAAGTGGCGAAACTACCCCTAGGCGCAGCTGTGGAAATAGAGGCTATTGCTTTGAGCGGAGACCTCGTGGTAGCCGAGGCGGGTCCTTGCCCTTGTGCACGCATTTAATATTTGAAACTAGATTTAAATCTAAAGACATTTCTAAATATTATTTTTCACTTTAGTACCTTTCCCACAAGGTTTTGTCGAGATAAAAAAAGCAATACATTTAAGGGTATAATGTTATAAAATTGTAACTTGATAAAAAATCTCAAAAACGATTAGGGCTTTCATTGTTTAGTACCGTAAAACACTGCACATTAGGTACAAAACTTAAAATAATTTAATAAAGATAGCAAGCTCCTAATTTAATATTAAACTATTAGGTTAAATTAAATTGTTAATTTATAGCACAAGTCCTTTATGGTTCTGTATATTACGTATAATGAAATTTTGTCTAACGTTAGCAACTAATAATTTGCTATATCTAAATTAACTTTTAACCAATTTTTTTGCTGGTTTTTATAATCAAGTGTAGTTATTTCTAAATGTACTCTATCTCTTTTGCTTTATTTGCTTTGGCCGGCGGTTGCCCTCTCTCGAGGGACATTGTCCCTCAATTCTTTCGTGCTCATAAGGCACGCCGGAACACGAGACACGATTTCCAACATAACACCTAGTGGCAGGCAACGGACTGCGCCCGACTTCGCCGCACGAATGCCGTGGTGATCAAGAAAATAGAAAACGTCCTAGTTTATGTCGACTGCTCCGGGGTTCCGACGGCTATCATTTCTAAAGTTTGCTCACGAAGCAGTTAATACTGACACTCAAACTTCAATAACATTCAATGTTTGATATAATTGAATTGAATCGTAACATGTTGAGTGAGATGCTGCTTGTAAATCACGTGTAATGCGTGCGTAATTAACACGTGCAAGGTCATCTTTCAGACGTTTTTAAATGTAGGCATCCGGTTTTAGGCAGTTTTAAGCATTAGAGCTATTGTTCCACATACATAGAACACAGGGCTTTACCGTACAATAAAGTAGGCATTTTGCATATACTACTTTAAATATATTTTCCTTTATTAAGGTGGATTCGCCCATTATAAGAGTTTTAAGGGATAAAAATAGAGCTCACCTACTGGCTACGTGTATAGCGTGAGTACTGACTCGTTAAGAATTGCTCAGTACCTATTTTTTATTGATTCATATAAGGTCTTACTTTGTAGATGTTTATTTAACAGATTTAATTGTACATTTTGAATTTTTAAGGTACCTATATAATTTAATAAATTGATGACTACACTTATTATCACTATACCTATGTTTATGTTTGCGATAAAAGCTTAGCAAGAGGTACGTACACTTATGTATGATAATCATCAAATTATTCGTAAATTAGGACAGCAAATCCTATTTCATAAAATGTAAACTATGTATAAGGAAACATAGAATGAAGTTATTAACATAGAAAATTACGCAATCATGCCTTGGTTACACAAAATGTTTGGTTCCTCACAATCCACATATCTACAGGTCACCCGTTATCATTCGATATGACATTGGAACGGAGGCATTGCCGATTAGCGGCACAAGTAGTTGGCGGACATTGATTAATTAAAGACTGTAAACCAAAAATGTATCTGGAACATTTCCTTGAAAATATATAGATAGTAAAAATAAATAGGTCGGTACACACTTGAGTTTATTATGTCTAAAAATATACCTTATAAGTAAGTAGCAAATAACTCACTTTCAATTTAATTTGTTTGTACTTTAATGCTTACTAAGCCAAAGAATATTTAATCGCAACCTTAACCTTGAAACGACGCTTTTGCTATTTTTACTAAGTTTTGCATAATTGTTTCTCTTCCTGCATGTTCCGCTTCAACAAAAAGAATTTATGCAAAGTATTCATGAAAAGAAAATCCTTCAGCTAAAGAGTAATTGCGTCAAAGTGCGGAGGAATGCTTTACACGGGCTTCATTTGAAAAACGCGACGGGGGTGCGAGGTCAGTCGAGTGGGCTCCCTCCTTCCATAATAGGTGTGTACGATACGATCTCTTGAGACGGTAAACGCGCGTTCGGCTAGTCGAGCGGCATGGTTGTTGCCGGCAGCCCGGCTGGTCAGTGATCAGTCCAGTCTTCCATGGCTTACGGTCTCACGCCGTTCCTTGCAACATGGGCTGCACCAGCAGTGTTCCCAACATGGCTGAATCGCAAACAGGCACAACAGGTACGGACTGAATTGTAAAGTGGCAATTTACGCTATTTTTATACTTTTAGCGGACAAATTATATAAATAAGTTTCAACTGAGCTAATAGAATTATTAGGCATACATACCTGTGTTGTTTTATAGCCTTCGCAAAAATATGGTTAGCTTGCAATTAAAAGTAAAAAGAATTTAGAGGTTAAAGTTGAGGGTACCTTGGGTAATGATTTAAACTATGACCTTTTAACATTAACTTTGTAAGTACTTATTAATTTAAAGCGCCATAAAATATCTGAAAACTGTACTACAAGCGGGCCGTGTTGAAAAATAATTTATTTTGTAGATTATGTTGGTACCCTGAGCCGGTATTTCTGTTAGACATATCGACATCTCTGCCACCGCAAATATTTCGTCGTCCGAGAGTTTTTATTTTGCGATAATAATTAAAATATTAATTCAGATAATCTTATACATAACGTGAGTTGCGACAATTTCGGAAGGATTTATGACGAGTTGACGTATATATTTTCGTAAGCTCGTATTCAACTGACCACAGAGATAATTAAGCAATATGTTTAACGCAGAAATGTAATTGAACTTTACTTTAAACCAAGTTTTAAATAATTACTTTACATATTGTATTCTGTAGGTACGATTAAAAATAAACATGTGTCAAATAATGACGGGATATTAATGAGATAATGATGTATTTTTATATCAGACATCTGCGAGTTCTAGTCTCGATGACAATTTATTTGATTATGTCAGAATACGTATGTCTAGGTACTAACTAAAAAAATTTGAACAGAATAACTAGAGTACATCTTTTCATAAAAGGTTATATGTTTAAAGTGTAAGAGGCGTTTAAATCTTACTTTAAGTTATAGCATGACGGTAAAGACCAGAAAATTCTACATTTATCTGATTTATCATACTTTTTATACATCGAAGTGCCATTAGCACTAAGAACTGATTAAGGAACAGGAGCGGCAGCGGTTGACCTTTCCCATTTTGACATAAATATAATAAACTATTTGCCTGAATTCGGTTTAAAAAGGACTTTACGCTCTTTCCCCTTTTACGGTTTTACCCCAAATCACCTTATTTATTTAGTTAACTAGCTACGCCCGCGGATTCGCTCACGTGAAATACTGTTTTCAGTTGGCTATGAAATATAAGATCATCAATCAAGATCATCAATAAAAGTAGCCTAAGTTACTCTTTATAATAACAGCTCTAAACCTGTGAAAGTTTCCTTGTAAAACTTTCCAACTATTTCGGAGCTTAGTCGGACAAGCAGACAACATTTTTACAGAATTGTTTTTTTGTCTTACGTAGTACGTATCGTAGTTAAAAGCTTTGATTATAATATTGCAAACAGCCATTTTAATTATCTTATATAAGTCTAGAAGTAAGTAAATTATACATTACAGTTAAAATTGATTAAAAAGCTATATTGGTTAAAGAAGTTTCACCAAATAATTTATTATTGTCATCAAAATGTAGAAGATAAAAATGGTTGTAATCTAAATATATATAACTTAAAGGAGACTGACTGACTGACATAGCGATCTATCAACGCACAGCTTAAACCACTGGACAAATCGGGCTAAAATTTGGCATGCAGGTAGATGTTATGACGTAGGCATCCGCTAAGAAAGGATTTTGATAAATTCTACCCCTAAGGGGATAAAATAGGGGATGAAAGTTCTTAACGCGAGCGAAACCGCGGGCAAAAGCACGTAATAAATAAACTAATTGAACTTGTTAAAACGCAACAGGCCTACGTCCCTATCAATAAGTTAAAAACCATAAGCATATATGTGCATTCTTAGTTTGATGTGTACTTCATATATGCAGTTCGTCTTAACTTTCAATGAAATACTTAACTATGAGTAATTTAATATAAAATATAATTAAAGTATTTTATTTTCATTCTTCTAACTATTGACGCAGGGATCTTGATAATTATCGTCACAAACTTGTACAATCGGTAGCATACGATCACAAAATAATCATTAACTAAAGTAGAAAAATAAAAACATATTAATGGTATAAAGAGGTCATCTTGAGTTCTAAACATTTTACAAAATTAGCAATACAGAATTCTAAAAACGAGGCAAAAAATAATTATACAGCGAAGAAAGGTCTTCATTCTTTAGACTTATTAGAGTGGAAAGGCTTTAACTTGTAGCAATTAGGATCCCCTCTGAGTACCGTCTTAAAAAGTTAACGAACCAGTAGTAATGTCTGCAAGCGTCCAGACAGCACATAATGGCTATAAGATTAACACCCTCGCCTAATGCGACTTATGTCATTGCTTCCAGAACTCTCATTTATGTGAGACATCACTCGGTTGATGGCACGGTCATACTTAAATCAAACAAGCGATGTCAGTCCAGGATGTTGCTTATGCCGGATGCTGACGGAAATTTTTATTATCTACTTACCCGTGTAAAAAGATGTGTATCTATGTGGATTAATGATTAGTTTTAAGGTCCAATAGCGCCTGATTGGACGACAACCATTGCTTATAAATATTGAGAATACCAAAGCATTTAGGACTGCATTTTTTTTCTATTTAAAAAGCAAACTATAATTTATGTATTAGCAACTTTAAAAATGACGATTTTAATGTTGAAAGCATCATTTCTCAATCAACGTGAACGCGTTTTACAGTAAGTTAATAACTTACTCTTGTTCTGTCAAATGTTCGCTCATATCGTGTCTCTTTGACAGTGAAACTACATAGTAGCTTAAGTACCAGAATTGATATACAAAAGTTTGGGAATTTACTGAGGTGCTTAGATGGAATCTACATTCGTAATGGCGCTCTAATGTAATGCAACAAAGGTCAACGTTTCTTAGGCATTAGGAATAATACGTAAAATCACGCCTGTAATCACCTAAGGGGTAGGCAGAAGAGTGTAGTACACCCCCACATTTCACCAGTTACGTTTAAGTCCCACAATGGTGAGCCTATTGCCCATTGCGTACTCAGACAGCTGGTTTCAACGGTCTTGTTTCATTGGATACAATATAAATAAAGAGCATAATTTTAATATTGCACTTGAGTCGGCACTTCGAATAGGACAAATTGGTTGATTAGACTGAAAACGTCTGGTATATGATCCCAATTTTGTATCAATTACAGACATTTTCAAATCTTTCGTTCGTTCAAAACCTAGAGCCGATCAGGAGTATACTAACGTTAGGGAATAAAGGTAAAAACTTGTGTTAACGGTGAAACAATATATCTCAAGATCTAGTTTAGCTTGCGATGTAAAATTGTTTCGCTGTAATTTTTATGGCGTCAATAATTTATAATTACCAATCATTTTCTCGCTGATCTTTTGTGGTTGACAATCAGACTTTTAAATGCCTTAAGGGACGTTAATAATAAGATGAAGTTTGAGAATTTAGTAAGGTACTTAATCCGATTCCCCGAGCACGGCGGTAAAGCTTAATGAGGCGAATGTGAATGTTCCTTACTTCAGTGAATTACTTGGAAAATTTTAAAAATTCAAGTCATGTATTTGTTAATTAAAAAACTCAACCCGGCGTTTGCAACTCGTGTGGGTTATAAAATAAATTTAAAACAAACATAAGATAATTAACTGTCAGCTTCATAAAACTTTTTAATATGTATTGAATAATAGTTGTAATATACTAAATTATTTTGAAGTTAAATCAATTTTCGTCATATATGTATATCAAGAGAAACAATACATTAACAGTAGCTGTTATCGATGTAGGTATTTTTAGTAAGTGAGAATTGAAACGGTAATTTTTAGCTAGCAGCATATAAACTTAAGGGTTAGTAATTGTATCGTTAAATACTAAATCTCAACAAGATCAATGTTATCGCGTAATCTAATACGTTTCTTTCTAAAACAAATGAATAGCATTCAGGCGTACAATTTTATAAAAGATGCAAACAGATACAGGTAGTAAGTAGTTCATTGTGGTTTTATGTTTTTTTGGTGTTCGTGATCTGATCGTTATCATACTGGCCACTGATAAAGATCACAGGTGTATTGAAGAAAAAAAAAGGAACAAACCTGCAGTGCACAGTTTGGAGTCCTCATCGTACCCGTCGATGCAGTCGGGTGCCCCGTCGCAGAGGTACTGGATCGAGATGCAGTTGCCGTCCACTGGGCACTTGAAGGGCTCGTACGGATGACAATATTCTGGAAAACGGGAGAAGGATCAGTGACTACTTAGTGCCACAGTGCAGTAAATTAGCAAAACATAAGTAGGCTGGTTTGACAAAAAAAAACTGAACTAATATTTTAGTAAAATTGACGAGATACAATATTTGATATGTTGGTAAACTAATCAATCTTCTGTGAGGCGTGTGGAGAGCGCCGATTCGTATTTAGCCAGCGGATTAACCCTTTAGGGCTATACACGTGTCTCTTCTCACGTGTCGCGTCGGGACACGTGTCGGACAGTGGAAAAATAAAAGTAAAACAAACATCGTAAGTAATAACGATGGCACATGAGGCATTCCTGGTGGGCGGGGCGTAACGAATTCTATAATGTTAATAGTACAAAATTCTGTTTAGATTGTAAAAAAAATGTGGTTTTTATTATAATACTAATTAATTCAATCAGATTCCGGCGACCTATTCAAACGCCCACGTAACCACTTAAAGTAATTTCGAATGAGCGCACAAATTTCGAGATAGAATTTCGTTGTCAAATAATAATATAAAAATTGGCTCTTTTCCCGAAGCTTTAATTATTTATTCCGTTAGACAGTGACATCGGGGAAGATGTAATTACCTGGCCCTTTCATTCCTAATTTGAATGTAAGATGCAAATTAGTGTTCGTGAAAATGATTTATTTCATGTGGACAAAAGGTATTTGACACAATTGTTAGATTCAATTTATCGTATATCATTTGCGATGCGAGATAAATATTTATTCGGCAGTATGCATGTGAGGTATTTATCTATAGATTAAAAAAAAAAGTTAAGTATGTCAAGAATGGCGGAAATTTGAAAATGGAAGAAGGTGGGCATTATGGAAAAAGAAGATAATTTATAGATAGTTTTTAACTGTGACTCATATTAATGTTAGGAATAAAATCACGAATTGAAATGAAAATAATATTTTTATTCCAGTTTAAATCTGTTCTTGCGAAAATGCTATGAATGTATGATATTGTTACAGTAACTCTCAAAGAAAAGAAATTATTATTATATAAAAAATATGTAGAAAAACGTCAACATTAATAATAACTTCTACGTAAAAATGCCTGAACAACCTTTCATCAGATGATAGATACTAAATTATTCTGTTTGAAATGTCTATTAAGTTTAGTCCTTTTTTTACATCAAACCGTTCGTCGCTGTACAAATGATCTAAATTTCAAATCGCTGCTCTCATTAAGCTGGGACTCTGTAGTCTGTCTGTAACGAATAAGTGTTATTAGATCGAAATGCTATACTCAAAGGACTTTGGCTGTATTTTCAGTATATCAATATAAGAAATATTCCAAATGGTGTCTAGAAACGTGAAGAAATGAAAGTATTATTAGGCACTGATTTCAAAATATGTGTATGGCAGAACTATCACATTGGACAGTAAACTAAATCCAAATGCGATGTGTTTTAGTCATTATAAGGTATGTATGTAATTATGTAGATTAATTTAAAGATCATACATTTGTAAGTTCGAGATTAAGGAGAAGGAGAGAAGAGGATGAAAAAACTACCAGCACTCATTTTCTAGTTTATTGATATTTCAAAAAACCGAATAGTCTTATTACCAATTCATTGTAACTGAAACTTCTAAGTATTGTCCCGTTTTTACGTCACTTCGTAATTTTAAACTCGAATGAATTTAACAAAAGTTTCTTTTGTTTTGTCTTCATTAATCCTAAAAAGCTATTTAAGCGGTCGTTGGATAAGAAAATCGTTTTATTTACACTCCTATGGAGAAATTTAACGAGGTGAGCTTTGGGGGATTATTATAAAAATAGAACCGCGCCCCGAACAGGTTCTATTTTGTGTTATTTTATAAAATATTCATTACATTTGTTGCAATTTTTGACAAACAATCTGTAACAAAAGGTTAAGTAAAATAGATTAATTTCTATATTAATGAATTCATTTGCAATAAACCATGGGTATTCAACGGGTCTTTTTTCTTACACGAACTTGTAAGAGAAGAAAGATATTAAGTGAGACAGGATAAAAGACGGTTCCCTCGTGACAATAGTAATAATGAAACAGGGAGGCAGCATTGGCCTGTAAAACATCTGTCTTATTGATGGCGAGTGAATGGTGGAATTTCGACCACGGAGCGAGTATGATATACATTGCACTATCGCCTTACTTGCACGACAAATGCACGTCAACTATCGACCCAAGCATACTTTCTTGTGAAAGTATTTCGGCCAACGTATCATAGATTACTTAGAAATGTGGAAATTCAGAGACACTTTGTTATTAGAACTAGTGGTCGCCTAGGGGTCGAAAATCGACCGCAGCTAAATTAAAAAAAAAAAAAAATTTGAAGACATTCTCTACAATTTTTCTGTGTACAAATTTTCGTGTTATTAAAAAAACACGAACG
>DWDX01001145.1:0-20264 GCA_018245675.1 Agara michaeli | reverse complement strand
GTATCTGTGGCATTTGTGGTTTTTTTTTTTAATTCATCTGTAACTGTCTGTGGTAAGGTTTAAGTTAAGACATAACAATCGGAAAATAAAACATATTTTTATTAAAGTATGTTAAAGTTTCCAAAAATAAAAGAAAAATTTTATTTGTTACGGATTATTACAAGTGTGTTGAAACACTAGACTCCCGTGAGGCTACGAAGGGATTTCTAGTTTCCATTTCTTATCTGCGAGTAACCACGATAAAACGGAACTGATCGTAAGCTAAGAGCGCCCGCTCTATAAATCATTGGCACCTGACGCCAACGGTTCCCCGTAAGGAACTCGATTACACGTCCGACTTAGCAATACAATCTCAACTATAGGTACCTACGTGCTCGATGACTGTATTCCAGAGTTCGTTGGGTTATAATAACATTTAGTGCATATCACAAATGTAATTTGATCAAAGATTATTGTTATTTTAATTTACAACACTTTCTAACAGCTGCTAATGAGTAGGCAGCTGTGTCGAGACCTGAGACTCTCCTACCACCCTCTGTTACTAACTGCGACAGGACTATAGGAATAAAACTATTAATGCTGCCTAGTTAAGTAGGTCTCAGTTCGGTTATAAGTCTATTTGTATTAATAGGTATTGGTAATTAACCTGTTATTAGTCTAGTTAGTATTAGTAGTCCTATTCGAAGCTACGTAAATGCATTGCTACCGTTTGTAATTGATTTCGTCGACTCGTGTAATTGGCAACTATTTCGTTTGAACGCGAACACAAATAACTCGTGGTAACAATTTTCCGGTAACAAATGGAAAAACCTAATACAGATTCGCAAGAAAATGAATCGTAAAAATAATTGGTTTGTTATTTTGCTTCTTAAACTTTCGTGTAAAACAAAAAAATAATAATTACATAAAGCAAAATATAACATTCTAATATGTACAAACTAAGTGAAATACACAGGCCGCGGTAAACTCCGGTTATATTATTACAATTATTACAACAGTCATAAAACTTGCCCGTAAAAGTCCTTTCAATACATCCACGCACTTAAACGCAATGCGACTTTAATATACAACTTATTTATTTTAAGTATAGGCTTAGAAGCTGTGAATGGTTGCTAAGCTCTTGTATGAAGACATTCTCAAAGGTTCGAATGATCAATGTTCAATGCTTTACTCAACGGCTGCAGCTTGCGGCGATCCATTGTGAATTCAATTTACTCAAAATAATTACGAACAAAGATGAGAAGTTGTATAATATTATTAGCAAGTATAATGTATGCTCGCGGCTAAGGATTGTGCAGTAAACGAGGAGATAACCAGCGGCCATCTTGCGAACTAATGAGGTCTACATCGCGCTAACGAAGTTTCCCGCGTATCCTTGCTAGGGCCACCTTCCACATTTATCATGAGAGATTGAGCCGAGTGGATCAGTTACCTAAAACGGCAGCAAATTAGTGTTAGCTCCCTCGCGCCGTGTTCGAGTCTTGTTATGTTATTGAATGACTTATCTCAATTTGCATAAGAATGCGCAATCGTTGATTTCAATATTTTATAGTTAGTTTGTTGCGAACGAACTTTTCGCGTTCAATAGCAATAAATTGTAGTCGTAAATTCCTGTCAGTGCTCGCGTGTAGGCCGCACTTTCAAATATTAAAACTAAGCGCTGATTACGATTGTTACGACTCTTTGTGTGTTTGTAAATAATAATACACTCAGTACTTCATTTTAACGCAACTCGCGGATGCTTAAAGCCTACGTACTAAATTACACCAACATGCATCATACTGGCTGACATAATGCACTAAGTTTGTAACTAATTTCACGGCTCTACGAAGAGAGACTGAATAGAAATGGCCCCGGATCGTATGAATCAGTCGGCGTACAAAAGAAAACAAATCAGCGAGGGAGATTAGTGCCCGCACAATATACGTGAGAAAGTAGCTGTATCTACCGCGCATTGAATGCAATATACTATTATAATTATCGGTGTTAAGGACAATTTATATTTGGTGTAATTGTATTTGAGTTTATATCTGGTAGGTATTCAGAAGCTAATTATATATATATATATTTTTTTATTTTTTTTTAGGAGAGTAGTGAACGAGCTGGCAGCAGACAAGTGGCCGCTGCCGCTCATGGACATCCGCAACCGACCTCTTATAGGAACTAATAATTAATAATAGGAACTAATAAATAATTAAGTACATGCCAGCAGTTCTCCCTGGTAATTGTATGCTTTAGAGATACTACGAGTCAGAAGTAGAATACTATATTTGCAGGGGCAACGGATGCTTTTGCAACTAACTTTGTATCTTCCTGCTGGAGAGGTGCTATATACATGCGAGTATGTAGGTTACTGTGTATATTAATATCTTCTAGAACTTTCATTTATTGCTTATGTTTCTATATTTTACTTCCGTTTCTTTTACACCACCAACCTTTGTTATAATACTAATTTTGATTGCAGAGAATATATATTGTTACCGATTTCAAATATGGAACTGGCACGCTTGTTTAGAAAAAAAAAGTAAGTAATAAAAAAAAACAAGAGAAGAGCGCGCTGTTTTCCCGCTCTGTTCGTGGCGTTCGGATGTTACGATTCATTTAGAGATAATTATTGTTTTAGTGCTATCTAATCATAAGTTTAGTGTGATTGTTATCATTCTTCTGTTATTAATTGTGGTTGCTTAGTTAGTATTATAGTTCCGACTATAATTGATGTCATTCTCTTGTGTTAAATATTTAATTCCTCTCTGATCGATAAGAATATATATCATAGATTAAGTAAATTGGCAGAGGTTTTAATCCTGCGCAATGGCCTCTGAAATGTTTGATGATTGCTGCTTAATTGTGGAAGAGAAATTGTATGCACTATGCATTTCGTACCCATTTTATTGTTCATATCACAAATGTTTTTAATTTGCAGTTGTGACTAATATTTATTAGCATTTGCGACGCCGATCTATGGACGCGGAGGACTGCCGGAAAAAACAGTTGAAGAACAGAAAACATAAAATGACTGAGTATGATTTATATGAAAAATGAATAGCGCAACCAGCACGCCACATACCTATTGAGACCGGCTATTTAAGGGGCAATCCGCACTTGGCCGGCATGGTAGACACTCTATACTATACACCTCTCACTATGAGAGGAGACCCGGTCCAGCGGTGGACCAACAAAAGGGTAGAAAAAAAAATTAAGGTGTACCATAAACACTGTAGGCGCTCATAAAATTTAGCATTTAGCATTAAAAAAAAAAAAATTGCTACTAGCGGTCAACTATACAGCAATCGGTTGCATCTTCCATTGTTTTAACAATCAGATCGTAACCGATATGCCACCGCCTCATGTCCACTAATAATTTAATCGTTCAATTAGCAAGTAATCCATCAAGATCAAGCGCGAGATAAGTTATGGTATTTTAGATTTTAACTAGTGCAATGAAACCGTTAAAGTCGAAATTGATTTGTTTAACGTGAAAATAGTGTCAAGGTGAACTGTGCTACTTTAATTGCTGATGAATAATACATTAGAGTAATTCATGGCGAACTACTTCACAAAAGACTAAGCTAGTATTTGTAAAGGAACTGTTGTTGTAGGCTTTTTTTATCCACCAATGACCATTGGACCACCGGCCCATGCCCAACAGTGGGACGCAATAGGGGTTGCAGCCAAGCAGACAGAAAATATATATATATATATACAACATTTTTGTTGCCTCTTTTGTTTAATTTCGTCACATGTTCAAAATGTAACTATAATTTAAAAAATTCGAGGGTTCGTTCGCCCGGAGCTGTTCCGTTTAAACGGTAGCCAGATGGCTTCGAAATTCAAATTCTAACCATGTACCCGCGTAACATCATTAGTCGCACGTGAACTGGCGTGTGTAGCTTCAATCAGATGAAATTAGTACGTACGCGTTCTATTGTAGGTACTATACAATTTTTTAGCTCCAGATAAATTGATGTTGAAAAGCTTTTCCGTTAAGCACTCTATGTAGCGGCAACTGGAGGAAACATTGAGCATGACGTGTATAGTTCAATTATATTAGGTGATCTTGTATTTCGTAAACATAATGCTTCTCAATGAAGATAGAGGAAATGATAATGAATAATATATATTTTTATCACAATACTTTTTCCAAGTATATTATCGCTGGCATTAAATTGGATTATTGTAACTATTGGTTATGTTAGGTTATTTATGTGTACCAATATAAAATATTAACATTATTTTTAATATCAGTTTCTTATCTAATAATTGAGTTTATTTAATTACAGTTACAAATAAAATTACATTCACGAAAAGTGAGAGACTATTTCAATTGATATTAGTAAGTTAATCACGTGTATTTTGTGATACTAAGTATCTTAGAAGCTTTTAGAAAATTATTTTTTAATATAATATGTTAATCTAATTTAATTCGGAAAAATCAATGAACGTACAAATAAACACGTGATAACTCAGTACACCCCTCCCTCCCTTATGACGTGATTTTTTCAAACCCCCTCCTCCTCTTTCCAGTTTCACGTGATTAATGGACGATCCCTAAGTAGCATTTGCACTGGCTCGGGGCCAATTGCGTACGGCGGACAATTATAGAATTCCTCAAAGCTCGATGTCGTGTACAGGCAAATTATTCTTTTACTTGTCTAATTGGTATACGCTGCTCCGTAAATATGCATTTGTTACATGTAATAAATACAACATATTCTAGAGAGACTAATTTCCATGTATATTATATACTACATATAAGTAAGTAAGTTTGATAATTTTGAATGTTATTTAGAATGTAAACACTTTTGAAATCATTTTCGTAGTCAATGTCTATAGAATGTTATTTTTAATAATCACAGGGCAATATTTGGATGAAAGTTTTTTAGTTTATTTTCCGCAATGCACTGTTTAATTACAAACTGAATCGGAATCATGCCTAAGATTGGCGTAAGCGGCGGGCGCTCGCGGAGGTTTCGCTAAACGGGCGCATGCTACGGCGCCGCGGGCCAGCCGCGCCTTCGAAGTGACGAGCTTATTGCGAGTCCAATAAAAACACGAGCCTACCTCCCGCTACCTGTTACACCAGATGAGATGGTACTTAACGTAATTCATGACCATGTAAACGTCAAACGACGATATTTAATATGTATTGCCTAATACGAGAGGATATTTACGACTTTTAGATCAAAAGTTCCATTTCACTGAATACTTTTTATTGGTGATTCGGCACTTAATTCGTTAGCGGCTTAATGACATTCATGCCGATAAACAATTAAGCAGACGACTGACTTCTTGGTCTTCGTTTACCGTTGTCGTATTATTTACAACACGAACGATAGCAATCGGTATTCCTTAGCTTAGAAAACTCAAAAGATTAAAAGCAAGAAAATTAACATTTAATTTTCACTGAGGTGTTCTTGTAGCTCTTGAAATTTAGTTACAGTTATCTATTTATTATTTAGTTGTTTGTGTTAATTGTACGAAATCCAGTGTATGTGTTAAACTCACTTTGCAAGTTACAATGAATATATTTATTTAAATAAATTTACGTATTAAATATATATCACGTAACATAATTGTTATTACAACTTAAATTGTTTATTAAAATTAAGTAAACAGCAATACAGTAAGTGAACATAAATACAAGTTTCTAATTGTGTACCTACATAACTTACACACATACACGACATAAACTCGTTGATGTCTTTTGCTCAGCAAATAACATGTCATTTCGCTCGAATGTTGGCGCATTCAACGGATCTACCGTGGTTTCTTTTACGACTGTGCTTTCATATTTTTATTAGCGCTAGTTGTAGTAACGTTCGTTAGATGAATTTGAGGTGTTTTCTTTATCACGTTACAAACAACTTTCTACTCAACTAATTCGAATATAATATTAACATCAACCTTCACGATATACACAATCGTTTACATATTATGAACGTGAGAAAGTAAAACGATACGAAGAAGTTATTTGTAAGCTACATAACATATAAGAGAAATATAAAACGTTACGTTAGCTTAGTTCTATACTATTTGAGTACGCGCAGTACATGTTTGGTTACTCACACAAACACAATGTTTTATATTTGGAAGTTCTCTAAAGTATAGCTTACCATCCCGCTCTTTGGTTTAGGCCAATTATAAACCCATTTCTTGGTTTGGATCACGGCTGTTACACTCGGACAAACAAAAAATATCAATTGTAGACACTTTACATAGAGACAAGTGTATGTATCGTCATTATCACATGGCTTTCAGAACACTGAGGGCACTGCAAAACACTTGAGTTGAACGCGGCTTTTGAGGTAAAGTTAATGTTTGTTTGATCGAAATTCAAATTCGGAAGGTGTTTCAACTTTAAGAGTACACACTTCGACCGGAATGTGAGCATGCGTAAACGCAGCGCAGTCTCGATCGGACTGACTGGCGTTTCCCGATGTTACCAGGTAGTTTTAAACTGAGGCCGTATTTGCCTTTTGGTAGAATTTGTTACTTGTAAGTCGCTTGGACTGTTTTAAGCCATGCGACGGTATGTTTCATACATGATCATGGTGATGGTCCGATATGTCCATATTTCAATTCGTCGATGTGCAAATATCACAACGATAAATTAATGTATTTGTTTTCATTCAAGCGTGTATGGTACACAAATATGAGTGAACGTTTTCGTGACACATTACATTTGTCACATAAATTCCAAGAATATTTGAGAGATTTTATGATGATTTACTCGTAGTTTACCTTTTAATCGACCTTTCTATAAGATAGTTTACAACCACTTTAATACTCTCAGACTATTTTTATTATAAAATCATTACGGAAAACATTGTTAATTTTTTATCGATTGTAAGGCAATTTTTTTATTTAACTCTATTTACGGCTATTGTCAGTATATTTTAATTTGTCCGGGAATGGTTTTGTGTATCCTGTGTCATTATGTTTTAATGTGGATTTGTAATCTTTTAATACTATACGCTTTAGAGGGTACAATCCCTTCAAGTCCTAAACTAGTATATTAAACAAAATTCAAGGTAATCGTGTATTGTGTACTAAAAATTTCAATTTAAGTTATACATAAATGCATTGCACTGATATATGTAAATCTTAAAAAAATCTTCCATTTTAGTGGAAATAACTCTACATGGCAACATTATACCGGTCGCCATTCAAGTGAGAGCGAGTGAGTTGATATTGTTGTCTAGCTCAGCATGCCGGAATGTGACCCGCTATCACCTTGAAGGCCGTAAGCTTCCAGACGCTTCAATGAAAACAAGAGCTTTCAAGCTTATTAGATATGCGTGTGTTGCTTAATTGTTAAATAATATCCAAGCTATGCCGATTGTTATAATTTGTATCGCTTAAATGGAATGGAATAAATAATTGTGGAGGGCTTTTACATTTCACATTTATGTAAGCAAATACGTGTTCGTGCGTATTATTCCTTTTTTCTTCTAACCGGTAGAAATACACGTCATCTAAATTCGAGTTGTCTGTCGGTCGCGAAATAATCACGCGACAGAGTAGCATGACTAGACCGGTATAGAGAACGTCGTTCCAAATACAAAAATGACGTTCCAAGAAATAGTTTTTTTTACAGTGTACCAAAACCATACGCGAACGCATTTGTCTGCGCCTATGTATCGCGAATCACTTGTAGCTACTACGTTTTGATTTATGTTAGATAGTTAGTGTCGTAAGGTAGTCTACCTACTTTTACCATTCATTATAGACCAATCTTCTAACGCATGTATACGAAGGAACCGTTACATTAAACCACGACGTTGAATGGTTTTGTCATGCACCGAAATATAATCTACCTAACATCGTGTATTTTATATGTAGAGAAATTTGAAAACTTTGAATCCTATGTCCGGTAGAAAAAATCAAAACGCAAGCACGGAATCAAAGCCTTTATTCATTCTTTAAAAATAATAGGTACAACAAAACTTTTTGGTGTACAAATAACAAAGAACGTTGAATTATATTCCAGAATGAAATTGCCCGTGTAAATAACATCACGGCAGACCCTTCTTTGAAAAAATTTAAAGGTGGTGCAACATCTGTGAGTTTTTATCACAGACGGGAGCAGGTGTCAAAACACGAATTTATGGTCTTTGTTTTATTTCTAAAGATCTATCCCGCCTTACCCTGCGAATCCTTACTAATATTATAAATGCAAATGTGAGTTTGTTTGTTACGCATTCACGCCTTAACTACTCAATCGATCATCACCAGCATAATATTACCGCGAGCAACCCCACGCGCTTTTCCACTTGTGGCTCTAAGGTTTTGGCATCATATCGGAAATGAAAGTATTTTCTGATATCCAGACGTGATTATGAGTAAAATTTTAATGTTCATAGTCCAGTACTCCCAGTTAAATAATCGTTCCGCTGCGCGATAGAAAAGATTGGAAACGATATGTGCACTTTCGGTCAGTTAATACAAAACCTATATTAATTATATTCTTACACCTTCCTCAAGAATTAATTCACGCATTGGTGAAAACTATCAAACTTCTCTATATAGGTTGTGAGAGAATTACAAGTAGACAGACGCAGTTTGATGGCTTAATGTCATATTAAGTAGAGAAGACATTCGCGAGAGTTTTTCAATATGATAGGTATTTATGTAAACTATTGCTATTTTAATTTCCCAGGCTATCCTTTAGCATTTTAGTTATAAGTACATAAATTGGATTTTTTTCAAAACATTCATTTTATTATGGTATGCCAGTGTGATATTTGAAACAAATCGGCAAGCATGATATGTAAAAGATATATATATATATTTTCAATTAAAAAACATTACGGAACATACATTAGAAATTAGAACTTTTGAACCAAACTGCCATTTTTGACAGTGACAATTCAAAATCAAAAATTTCAAAATTTGACAGGCGTACCCGTCCAACGTAAACAAATTTATTTGTTTTGGCGTATAAAATCTAACTGATATACCATTTATATCGAAAGAAGGAAGTTATTATACTTATTATCCAGTTGACCTCAAGTGCTCCAATTTTGGATCGTTTAAGCTCCCACAAGCTCGTATTACAGAATTGCAAGTGTGAGTTATATCACGAATTACGGTCGAGGAAGTAATTTTGACCTCAACTCGAACGAGCTCTGTACGTGTGCACCCGACCGGAGAGGTTTTTATTGATTTTACAAAATTAGTCATCAACAATTATTGTACGTGGTGCGTGAGTCACAAAGTTGGCCATAACTAATTCGCCAAAAGAAATAGGTAAAAATTTTCTTCGACAACGTTTTCAGTTTAGATGCGTTAACTTTTTAGTGCCTGTTAGTGTTTGGTTTTATAAGTTTTGCAATACATTGTCAAATATCCTTCAAATTGTTACTGTGAAAACGAGCATTACGATTATATAATTTTTTATTTGTACATAATTGTATTACAGAAATGTCTCGTATTAGACCACAGTGGCAACTACAGGCGTTAGCAGCCCAAAGGAGAGATAATGAGCTCAGACGTGCAGAGGAACTGAAGAAAGTGGCCAGCTACTTTGAGCTCAATACCAATAAATCTCGTCATCATGAGCAGTGGACGACCGAAGTCTACTACGAAAAGGCCAATAAGGAAGCAGAGTTGCTTAGTGAGAAAAAGATAAAAAATGCGTAAGTGAATTGTTGTTACTGAATTTTTATAGCTAGACTCATCATCAGTTATCATATAATGTAATATAACGGTCGCTCTTTTTATCCTACTCATGAATCTCTTCCTGACAATTAGAAAGACATTCTAGGTCCGTCAGTACAGTCGCTGTAGCTCGGAACGAGAATACGGTTCCGGTATAATTTATGGTATTTCCTGCCTGTCATAAGAGGCTACCAAAACAAGGTTTCTAGGATTGTGGGCATTGTTTTTTTATGTTAAGAGATTAGCGAACAAGCTGGCAGCGGTTTGTCGAGTGACTGGCTGTTCGTCTATAGTTTAGGCTGATACAGACATTTAATGAACTCAATTGTTTTCATTTCAGCCAGTTGGAAGAGCGCCGAAAAAAACTGGAATTAATGCTTTTTCAAGAGAATATGCAATATCAACAGGAGCTCAAGGCACTGGCTGCACAACCCAAGTTTTACAAGAATGGGTAATGTCATTTAGTGCACGAAGTTTTTATTTTACATAAAACATCTTATCAGTGTTTTTTTAAAAAAATCTTGTACCAGTTTCCTTGGTTTATAAAAATAAAATTGGACATATTATTATTATTATTTATCTATTTATTATTGTCAGATTTTCTCATATCACATATGTGCAAAATATGGTGGATTTTTTTAGGACACACATTTTTTAAACTAGATTATTGATCTAAAGTTGTATATTTTCATGTTCAATATTATTTCAATTGCATAAAAGATGAAAGGAGTTAGTTTTCTTAATGTAAAATTCGATGTCACAATTGTTCAATATTGCAATGGATAGGCGTAATGCTTAATAGCATTATTTGCTAATTGTCCATAGTTAGAGTCCACTAAAAGTATGTAAAAATTAGAATAGACGAGTCAGTCATAAGTTGACTTCAACTCTTAATTAATCGTATTATTCAACACAATTTGGGTAACACTGGATGTCCTTCTGTGAGATTGTTCTGAAATATTTGTCTTTATCATGAGCCACGGATCACGAAATGGTCACAATGAAAGATAATGTTTCTATCTTTCCGGCTATCAGATATGAAGCTGGTGGTGGACCAAATATTTCTTAAGTAGACAAAATATGTGATCCAGTGTTATATGGGTATAGCCTTTTAAACATTGAATATAACAACTTAATTGTTCATATAAATTTCAGTTCATATCTTAATAAAGTACCAACGTCAACTCTACAAGACATCAACCAGGGTATCATGGAGAAGGAGGAGCAGTTGAGGCGGCAAGAGGCTGAACTTAGGCTCCACCACGCTTGGCGCTTGCAGCAACCCGAATTGAGAGCCGCATCAGCATACATGGCTCACGGGAAGCTGAAGTCTGCTTGGTTAGTTATTTCTTTTCAACACACTGTTTCCATACTCATACTGTCTTATAATAATATTAATATTATGTCTAGGGACAATTTCACACACGGCTATCTGATTCCAAATTAGGCAATTGAATGGCTGTGTTATGGTAACCGGACAGCTGATAAACATACATAATATATACATATATTACTTATGTAGATATTTTTATTATGACCAGACACAGAACAGACAAATGTGCTCATCACACAAATGTTTGTCCCAGGTGAGAATTGAACCCATGACCTCCATTTTTGCAGTCTGGGTCACTAACCACTCGACCATGAGGCCAGTCAATTCATGTTTACCTTTGTTTACAACAGGATGGAGCAGATAGTGGAAAAGGAGATGCAGAAAAAGAAGGAAGAAGAAGACACCCGTAAGATTCTACGGGAGAGGGATGAGGAGTTGAAGAAACAAATCGAAGTTGAAGAGCAGAGGCTCAAGGAAAAAGAGTTGCAAATGAAGGTAGCCCACAATAGAAATTATTCATTGATTTATTTAATTTATTCATCAGTTTGTAACATCGTAGAGTTCTCATCATATTGCACTGGAATCTCATAGATTTGACGATGCTCAAGCGAGCTTTATCATTCTACTTTATGTAACAACGAATATCGAGCTCTACAATGTAGAGTCAACATCACATTAAGAGCAATTCACCGATTCGTAATGTTGTTTGGACTTTTTTGACTTAGTATTTTATTACATCGACACTAGTCATATAGATTCCAATGGTTCAAAGGCTGGTGGTATATAAAAGCTAGTGTATTTAAGGTTTTTCATAATAGTTTCATTTAATTGTGTACAGGAACTTCGCGAAAGCCTCGAAGGGCAAATTGCAGAGCTAAGTGAAAAAGAGACGATCGTCAAGAAATTGCGGAAGCAAGAGGAGAAGGCTATACAAGTTCTACAGGAATTACAATATATATCCAGCGAAAGAGAGACCGAACATGCAAGACTGATGGCAGAGAGAGATGCAATATTAGTGAACATGGGACTGCATAAGTACAAGTTGAAGAAGAAAGTGTTGGCGGTGCTCAATGAGATCGAGTTAGATTTTAGAATGCTGGAGAAAATACGATTGGCTGTTGTTAAGGTGTGTTCATTGTGTGTTATTGTAATACTTGAAACATTTAATTTTGTTCTATTAAAGACAAGGACAAAGACGTTTACCGGAACTTGTTTTTTATTTCATTTTTAGGATTATGAAATGGAACGCGAGAAAAGCAGCAGTTATAAGAGAGTGCTTGACGCGGCGTTGGCGCAGCTGAAAGAGCACAGAGATAGGGAGCGACAGAGACAGAAGAACATAGATACCATGTACGACGGCGAGGCGCGACAGATCAACGACAAACAAGACAAGGTAATGGATTACTACAGTCAATATATGTACAGTTAGATCTGATCTTGACTGGGATTGGCTACATTTGAGTTGGTCACTTGTAGGTTACCCAAGAGTTTTTATATGGCAGTAGGGAGATTTCATGTATAGGATATATATTTGATCAATATATCCTTTAGTTACTTTGATATATCTATTTACAGTTGTGGGCCAAAGAACGCGAGGCTCGCGCTACGCTCATGTCGGAGGTGATGTCGACGCTCAGCAAGCAGGTGGAGGAGAAGCTGGAAGCGAACAGGCAGCAGCAGCGCGCTAACGTTCTAGAACGCGAGGGCATCGTGGACCAGATGGACAGCTTCCATCAGGCGGTTCGGAAGACGGAGATGGAGACTCAGGTCTGTTAATAACGTACAGAAAGTCTTAACTAGCAATATTAAGTTTGTAAAATGGGTTCCATTTAAGACGTAATATTTCACCCCAAGGGCTTTAGATAGTGCTTGGTTGCTTGTTTGAAAATTCGCCGTTTTGAAGTAAATACTATGAATTCGCTATTTAGCTTTTTAATTACTCGTACAGGAATAAATAATGAAAGTTCATTTGACAATAAGCTTTTGATGGAAGCTCTATAATTCTATAATCTAGACAAGCCATAGATCTGTTTGAAAAATATTAGTAATCTACATTTCCATGTTCTTGATGTTTCAGTTCAAGAACAGCGCATACTCGACGATAGCAGCGCTCCAGTCGCAGCTCAACGGGCTCCGGTTGCACAAGGAGCAGCTGGACGCGGCCGCGAGCCGGGAGACCGAGCTGCGGGAGGCGGTGGCCCACGAGCGCAACGTTCGACAGGAGATCGCCAAGATGCAGAGGGAAGGGAGCACTCAGGCTTGGGCGTAGTAATCGTAGTTTTAATATCAAGTGTGTTTGCTACATTGACCGCCCTCGTGGTCGAGTGGTTAGAGACCCTGACTGCGAAACCGCAGGTCGCGGGTTCGATTCCCACCCTGGAGTAACGTTTGTTTGATGAGCGCATTTTTTTGTTCTGTGTCTGGTCGTAATAAAAATATCTATATAAGTATCATATCGGTCCGGTTACCATAACACAGGCATTAAGTTGTCTAATTTGGAATCGGATAGCCATGTGGGGAATTATCCCCGATTATTATTATTACTCTTACTCTGTACATATCAACGTTTCTCAACCTAAGCGACCCGTTTGGTATTCGTTGGTTTTAAAGGAATGAATTTTAATGTAGCGTCATAAAATATCATTACATTATCATGTCATAGAGACAGAATACAATGGAAATTGTTAGAAGAGGCCTTTGCCAAGAGGCACACTGAACTCAGAGATATCTTATAACTAAAGAGACAACCACAGTACAAAAAAAGAAGAAAGCAGTTCAAGATAAGAGGCTTATTATTATTATTATCATGTCATAACTATATAAAAATAAATTTACTTGAAAGCGTTTTATTTAACTTTTTGGCGTTATCGTGGGTCGCAAGATAAAAAGGTTGAGAAACAGTGGTACAGATAAATATAAGTGAATATCGTGTCTGATACTGCGATAACACCTGTGACAAGGATTGTGTGCCATCCATTTATCTTAAGAATTTTACAAGAGAGTCAGCATCAGATATAGAGAATATATAGATTCAAGAATTAGGCTTTTCTAAGTTTTATGTTTTCAAACTGACCAGTACTTATCTATAGGTACTGTCGAAATTAGATAGTGAAATACATCAGTGGTATATTATCTATATAGAGGCATTCAGTTGCCTAATTTGGAATCGGATAGTTGTGTGTGGATTCGTCCCCAGTTATTATCTTCATTATTATATTTGGGACAAATAAGGCTGATATTAGATTATTTCTATTTGTAGTCAAACATTTGTTTGTTGTGTTAACATTAGCGTACGTTGTCAAACCCGTTTTTTCCTAATAAGTAAAAGTGTGATCTATAGAGATATGAAGAAAATATTTTTTTTGTATAGGCTAAGATACATTCCTACTAAGGTATTCATAAGTTGTCCTTACAAAATGTGATGTTAGTAAATGAAATGAAGTTGAAATGAAGTTGATGTTAGTAAATGAAAAAATGTTGAAACAGATGAACTTATGTTTTTTAGCGGGTATATATATAAAAATATATATAAAACGTATGAAATATTTTTCTACTATCACAGATATTTTTAAGTATACCACGTGTTCATTTGGAATTGTGCAAAATAAATGAAAGAAAATATTATGTTGTTTTAATTTTCATTTGCTTACATTTATTTTTAAATAAGTTTAACAGAGAAAGTAGGATTATGGCGCTTTGTTACTACGAGTGAACAAATTATGTTTTGTCACTACTAACCGCTAGATGGAGCTCTTGGCTTGAAAAGTTAATTGATAGTTTGATAGCCAACCAAACAAAAAGCACTGAAGAAGACTTACTAAATATATAATAGCGCCATCTAGTATGATTACTCATAACATAGCATTAACGATATTAAGTAGTTGTTGTTTTTTTCGCAAGATGGCACTTTTCAGTATATTTAGAATGTAATATGAAATATTTAAAATGCTAATAAAATTATTCGATACGTATATGGATTTTTCGTATTGGTGTAAAAAAATATTCAGTGTAACACTTTATTTTTAAATCATTAATTAGCTTAATGGTCAGGTTGATTAGCTAGGTAGGACTTCGTAGTAGAAGGACAAAAAATATATAAATTTGTCTCTACAAACTCACACGAAGAGTCATACATACATAGGTAATTCACCTGATGTAACATCTTAATGCCAAGTAGAGCTGTTTTTCAGCCTCTGCCTTCTTCCTGGGAAGTAGGTCGAGAGTAGTTATATGGCTTCCCGGTTGACCGCTTAAAATACATAAGTAGATAATATCTACACCCAATGGTGAACCCGGTATAGATTGCGTTTTTCGGTCGACAACGATTAGTTTATTGGGCTATCGCACGATTTAAACAGTCATTTAATGCAAAAGTATACCTACTCTTTGTGGTACAACAGTTAAATCTGTAGGTAAGTCGAGATAGGTCGCCAATGCTACTCTATGAACTGACGTATTGGTGTAAAGATGAGGTGACAGATAATTACAAGTATTTAGCTTATATTTATCATTATTTAAGATTACAGGCGTGATGTTACGTTATTTAAGAACTAAGATATGATGGCAGCCTATAAACACCTGTAGCCTAACTAACTAAGAGTTTAATAAATGTTTTGGTAACTTTTTGAAAATTGGTCACTCCCATTCTTAAAGCGGTCGCGTTTCCCCCCTAAGTATTCCAGACTTTCAAACAATCCCTTTGTAAAACTTTGGGAACGGCTTCTGTTAAGGCGACTGTAATTAAAACATTTATTTTTTGGATTGTCCGTGTCTGTGGACCAATCAACGGACGTGGTTTATTATTGATTGTAAATTTTAAGTAGGTGTTTTTTCATTTGAAACTACGACTAATGTGTACGGTTCCTAAAGATATATAAAACTTAATGAAGGCTTGATGTATAGTCACGTTGCCTCTGCAATCTGTAGTTATTAACATTAACCATAGAAAAATAAAAGTCAGCGTGAATTAAAAAAAAATATATTACGAACATTTACCAACATCTAATTTACTTCCCATTGCTATCTCTATGGCGTCTAGTGTTGAATAATATGGCATACGTTCGATTTTCAAATAACAACCGTTATCAAGGGTTACTTCCAACGCTGTAAAGAGTAGTACGACTGTAATTAAGTTCAGAGAACATTCTAGTGCTATTTGATATCTGATTCAGATGGATTTGAACCGCGCTCCATGCGGCTGGATCGAAATATTTTGCATAGTTATACACTATATATAGGTGCTGTATAAGTATGCTCCAAAGTACACTACATATACACTATATAAGTGTGTTCAAAAGAGCCTTTGGTTGTCTGTTTTGTAACCAAGTTTGATAAGTTGTTTATTAGACAATAAGATTACTAAAATATATATTTTTTAAAATAAAAGTTAGCAGCCAGCGGTAAATGGGATAGAAAATATAGAGTCATGATGTAAATAAAATAAAGCATTTTGGTAACGAAATTATTTCAACGGAGGAAGTTTTACGACGAAGTAAGACATCATTCTTACTTTTCCTATTTATTTATAGTTATTTGATAACAACGCTGAACTAATTTACACTGATAGTTTTGATCAGCACCGATTATGTTTATGGGAGGCAGTAGGTAGCTTAAAACAGGGGAATAACCTGATTGGAAGACCTTAAACGCAATGGTAAATTTTGAACAGTTATGTTCAAATATACATTGGAATAAAGAAGAGAAAAAGCACGCATCAGCATTCTGATTTACAGAGGTGGTTTATTATATGAAATATTGAGAAAATAAAGTGGTACAGTATGCAGTTTATGGGGTAGATCCTACAAAACTAGGTATCTCTCCTAATGCACCGTGGTAAATTTTCAAGGACTTCTCATCGTCATCAAAAAAATTGTAAATTACTTTAATTTGGCTACTGTTTTCGAGGTATTCTCGACCAGGTCTTCGTCTCGCAATCGTCGTAGCGAAGCAGCGTCCCGAAGTGTACTTCTCGCGCTCGCAGGGAACATTACCCGACGGGTTGCGAACCAACTCCTCATTACTACGGTTTTTAATTTTCACAATATATTATAGTTCTCGCGAAAAGAGGCGAAAAAAAATTGTCACGAGCTTAGCCGGTAGATATGCTGTCTCTGTCTACCTGTACGGAAAGTATGTGTAACTGTATACCTATGACTGAATATTTCAATTGATACTTTTAATACTCTTCGTTAATTAAGACG
Source organism: Agara michaeli (assembly GCA_018245675.1). Taxonomy (NCBI): domain Eukaryota; kingdom Metazoa; phylum Arthropoda; class Insecta; order Lepidoptera; family Hesperiidae; genus Agara; species Agara michaeli. The sequence goes on along the minus strand of DWDX01001145.1, from coordinate 3,071 downwards.
GCTTCTTATGAAACGTGTTTCGTGGCGGCTACTGGATATTTTCCAAATCAATCTACACCATAACAGCGTCAAGTCCTTTTGATTTATGCTAATAGGAGTTTACGAGTAAAAAGGTAAACCACTATGCGTTTTACCTGAATCAACTATTTACAGCAAGCCATAAAAGTTATGTTACACAATATGTACGTATACTTCATTAATTTGCTAGTCACAGGAATAGCGGCTAGAATGTAGTCGGCTGAGTATGGTTTATGAGAGGGACGTTGCACTTAACTCGTAAAAATAATCAGTATTCAGCACATCTCGTATAAGTTACATCTTAACGTGTCTGATCGAGGCGTCCAGCTACAACTCAACTTGCCATATCGGGAATGATACTGGCTTTTAACTACCCAATGATACTGTACAAGAGGCTTTATGCAAAACGGTTAAATAGACATGTCGTTTATGCGCTAGTAGAGTCGAAGTATCGTCTCTACATGGAAGTAGAGTCATATTGCATCGGAAGTATTATTTTACAATAGCTCAGAAATGCTTTGTGTTGACGAGATTGATTATTTCTCTTAGTAAATACGTGTACCTATAGGTTTGAATATGTACTTGAACAGTTTTTTTGTACAAATAACTTGATAGTTTTAGTACGATACATTTGTAAGATTTTTATGCGACACATAAAAAAAATAATTAAAAAAGCTCTACATTTCCCAAAAACATTTGAAACTTATACTGTGTATAAATGTAGTCACTTATATAGTACCTATATATAGTCTATATATATATAGTCTCATTTGCGATAAATTATGTATATGGATATATATAGATACCTACTCGTACTGTTTAGGTAAATATATAGGTAAATAAACTGCGCAGTTTTGTGTCGTCTCTGAAACATACAGGTAATAGATAGATATTATTTATTCATTATGACCGTATCAGAAGGTTTCTTAGAAGATTACTTGTCTATGTAACAATCATACAGGGTAGAAAATCAATTATTGTTGCTACTACGATCCAAACGCTCAGTGAAATCGAAATAGAGTGGTCCGGTCGATTCCCGATTAGCTCGAAATCAAAATAAAGAAATGGGCGAAAGCAGTACCTACATGTCGAGAAGGCGGGTGACTGTCTACATAAACATGCCTCACACGCCCCCAGTCAAAACATCCTCGCAACAGAACCAGAATCATAAAACAAGAGCCTAGAGACGCAACCGAAAAATCCAGACTCTATAATTATACCCGGCTACCCGATCTACCGGCGAGGCAATTTAAATTTACTGCGAACGCCGCACGTGTCCCACAAAATGAAATCCCACTACCGCACAGAAACACGCACGAAAAAAAACTAGAAAAATATACACCGCAGGCGCCACCCCTTCGACGCGAGTGGCCGCTCACTTGAACCACGCCTGCTCGCGCTCGCTACCCGCTGCCTCTCACTCCGACACGAAAGTGCCGAATTCGCTTGTCTTTGTCGGCGACGGGGCACAGTTCCAAGTGTACAAGTTTGTGATCAGTACGCGTTTAGATACCGCGCGTGTTGGTGCCGGGCTCCGCGCGAACCGCGGTGTGTCAAGTGCAGTGGCGTGTAGAGGTGCCGAAGTGGCGGGATTCCTTGCCGCAGGACGGGGGGCTCATGCCCCCTTTCACCAACACCACATTGGTAAAAGTTAGTGTCCTGTGTCGCTTCATATACTGACACTAAACTAGATTTTTTGTCGTGTTTTTGCCTTGGGACTTGAATGTGATTAACGTCGGCGATGCCTACGTACGGAGGTTGTTCTGTTTGTTTTTATTTTTATCTGTTTCTATTTGTTCTCAATTGATTCTTCAACGTGTTTCCTGACATTCCCATTTTGTGTTTCTAACTCATAAACCGTGCGCATGTTCTGCTTAACCCTGTATAACAATATCTACTTTCCGCCAGTGCACTAATAAAATGAATGTATAACGGTATGTAACATGAAAGTACGCATATATTGTTCGGTATCTGTGTAAATTTTACAATTTGTATTTGTAAAGCTCTCATCCAACCGTAAAGATGTGTCTTCGCGTAATGTAAAATTTCGGACATCAATGTAACCTTTTTAATTTGTTCATTTCAAATCAATTTATATTATGATAACACAAACAAGTCAGTAATATTCCTACAGACATCATTTTAATTGTTAAAAACGTTGTAGAGTTGGCGAATTTGTTAGGCCTAACATAGCTTTTTAGGCCTCGTAATGTTTATAAGCGGTATGGCCGCACTTAGTTGAAAATAATACGTTCTATATGAGAGATATGTAAAATTTATTACGTTTTATCTTAAAATGATTAAGTCCGCATAAGAAATAATAAATATTGTTGATACGCTAATATGAACACAACCTTAAAGTATGAGTGAGATTTTTTAAAAATATACTGCCTACAATAAGAAATGGCCAAGGATAAATCTAGTCTATAAATTTACTGAACTTAAAATACGTAAATTTATTTAGTTTTATAAATAAGATACGCTCCTAAAGACATCAAAGATGAATTAGAAAAAACTCGTAGTAACGTGCCTACTAACTTAGCTTTTAATTTAAACACTTAGTTGTGATCCACCTTCATTGGAGTATCTCTATTAAGCTTTGTATGAAGCTCTCCTCTCTACCAACTGGGATTCACTGTTAGATCGTACTTACGGGATAATTAAGATATAATGGATCAAATGATTACACCGAAATATATTTTTTCCAGTGTCACGCGAGGTCCTTAATGGGATAGGAACAATCTTAGCTTGTTAGCATTTTACATACCCCATTTCACAGTTGGAACACTCTCCGGCGTCTGCATGAAGCCGTTTTTAATATTTGCTTTTCGGTGCTTGAATATGATAATAAATGTACACATTTTTATTTTTTTATTTATTTATCTGTACATTAAAAAGCTTACATGAAATGTGAACAACGACTAAGCTTAACCTAAAATAATAATAATGATATATAGGGACACTTCCACACACGGTTATCCGATTCCAAATTAGGCAATTTAATGCCTGTGTTATGATAACCGGACAGCTGATAAACATACATATATACATAC
>DWDX01001144.1:0-20265 GCA_018245675.1 Agara michaeli | reverse complement strand
TAGGCTATATTTTATTTTGGATCTCTACGAATTTCTACCTCCAAAGGGAATTGCAGCGACGGGGGCGGGACGAAGTCGCGGGCAAAAGCTAGTTGATTTATAAAATGATCTCAATCCGATTTCAAACGTCATTCAAATAACGGCGTATATAATATGCTGTATTGCTTTGTTCTTAAATAACTTATTTTCGTCCCTTTGTGGGTCCACGACAATGCCGCGGCTCGGTCTGGTAATAGATTCTTGTACGTTTCAAAGGCAGTATGAAAGGAAATGTTATTATTGTACTCCCCTCGTCCCGCTCGTTCTTCGGTCGAATTTCAATTTTTCCTTTTCCTGTAACGTAAAGTAAATGAAAAGTTTAATCAGGAAACTCGTATCTATTACGGAGAGGATTGGATTTTTAAAAAGCTGTAATATTCTTCCTGGAGCATGATTTATTAACTACGCTGGAACAGTTCGTTGATATTTCATTCAACAGTTTATAAATGACATATTAGATTTTTTTTAAATTTGAAATAAGCCAGCAACGGCCACAATCTCGCCTGATGAAAAGCGATCATGTCGCTTACGATGTAGCATGCTTGCCTAGTAACTACTTATTAATTCTACGTTTAAAAAGCCTTAGATTAAAATTTTTGTGGAACAAACTCAGGCAGGGTATTCCACTCCTTGGCAGTCTGATTGGTTCAGAATTAGGAGAGAAACCGCTTTGTCTACCTGAAACGTATGGTAGTCCGCCATCTGTCCGTCCGGTGGTAGAAGGGACTATGTATGTAACTTGTAAAGTAACGAACACTATTTTCACAAATGTTTTATCATTTGTTTCAGTATCGTTGTTGTTATTTGTTTTATCTCTTGCAATGTCCTAAAAAGTTATCATTTTAGAAATGAAATTCTTAAAGCGAACAAAATGATTGTCCTACAGCCACCAACCGTTAATCCCGTGAACTTGGTGGTGGAAGGCTCCAGCATGACCATCCTCTGCATTGCCATGGGAACCCCCACTCCTACCACCTCGCTCTACATCTCCGGTGAGTATACCAAGATCTCCCACGTTTTAAACAGCCGCCGAGTTATTTTTTTTTTCCGGTTTTCGTTTGTCTTCCACAGTTTACAATTCACGTTTCGTTAATTGTAGCTTACGTGGAAATAGAATTCGGTCTTGCATTTACAAAATTTAGATTTCGGTTCATCGTGTCCCAGGTCGCCTCGTGCGGCAGGAGGTGACCCGGCACATGGTCACCGTGATCCACAACGTGACCCGCGACATGGACCAGATCTCGTGCTACGCGGACAACGGCTACGGGACCCCAATGCAAGCATCCCGCAAGATCAACATTTCTCGTGAGTATACAACGGGATTCTCGCGCGGTAATGTAGGAATGGAGCGTCAATTGAAGGATCAAATATGTATGATAGGAGCAAGTGAAAAGGAGCAATATTGTTAAGAGTGACCGGGTAGGAAGTTGTGAGCGAGATGGAGGAGAGCGTGTGACGAGACACGAAGATGATAAAACTGAATTGAGAGAGGAATAAGTTTCATAATTAAGTAAAGGTGTTGAAACAGAATAAAGTGCAAGTATCGCTAAGCCTCGTTTTTCTGGAATTATTCATTTATTTATTCCCATATATACAAGAAAATGCGAATAAAAACGTCAATAGCCTCTTGTCTTTGATAAATAATAAATGAACGTTTTTACCTTGTTACCTCCAACTTATGCAAAGTAATAAGATTAATTTTAAAGTCTTCTTTCACCCCACGTGAAACTTACCCTGAATTCCCTACCCCAGATATCCCCGTAATCCAAGCGTCGGGCATCACAATGGCAGCTGCTGGAGACTCGGTTATCCTGGAATGCAGAGTGGAAGCTCTTCCCAAGCCCAACATAGCGTTCTGGAGAGACCCCAACGGAAGAACAGCGGTTATTGACGGCCCTAATTATACTATACAGCTGTTGACCGATCCAGAGGTGAGATTTATTAAAAAAGCTGCCTTTATCTTCTATAATTTTTTTATGTTTTGAGGCGTTTCAATAGATTGATAATGAATTTTAAGGATCTCAAACGAAAAATACAGAACATTACTTTGATGTATGCTTTAGATTACAAGAGTTTTGAAAATTTTCGGATTACATCTTTCTGATTTTTAATATATCGATTGACAAGCTTTTAATATACTATAGGAACAAACCAAATACACTATGCGGCTGATAATAAGGAAGATAGCGGAAGTAGACGAAGGAGACTACTATTGCCACGCGGAGAACGCCTTCGGAAAGACCGTGAGGCCCGTGTCCGTCAGACTGCGGCCCACCTCCCCCCACCACAACGTTACTGAATGTTGTACTAAGGTATGATTAGAATTTTGGTTCTAACTCACCGATATACGGGATGGCTTATAAACTTTATGTTGTTTTGTCAGGTTTATGTTTGGACTTCAATGTATGTCCCATTTTTGAGATCGCATCTTATTCCATGTCCAGGGAAGCCTTGAAATCTATCCCATCATACTCAGGTGTGACTGAATCATGTTGTAAAATTTGTCCTTAAAATTTCACTCGCGTTTGAGCAATTTTAGTATATTTTTACAAATATTGTTGAAAAACATCAGAAAAATTTACTACTTAAGGTTTATTAAACAATATTTTAACAAAGAATTCACGTAATGTATCTGTAAAGGATCACAATGCAACGTTTACAATAACGTTACTGTTAAAGTATCGAAACTTCTGGAACTGTCAATTTAATATGAGATACAAAAAACGCTAGTACAAGATAAGTTTACCTCGGGCTTGGAACTCGTAACTCGAGATTCGTTTAGTGATTCCGATACAATAATGGATGGCCGGGTGCCGTTCACAACTTTCCGACATCTTGATTACAATTCAAGTTTCGCTGAATTAGTTAATTCAATACTTAGAATTGTGATACGAGATAAACCATATAAACTTGTTCTGTTAAACTCATCAGCATTTTTTCTACTTAGGGTCTCTGTATTTTGTCAAAGTACATTAAGATGACGAGAGATAATTGAAATTTGAATTTTATGAAACAATTTAAATTTTAATTCGAGAATAATTTATATCGTTATTTATGATTTGTAAATTATCCTTCTCATTTCATATCCTGAATCAGCTTGCCGAGAATATTGGTCAAAATTTTGTATATGTTTTAAGGTTCGAAAGTTTGTCAGCCAAATGTTTTGATCGCAATTGTGCTATTAAAATCCTTTATCCAGCTTTTGAGGGTGGAAACATCGGGTGGTAAACTCTTTTACCGTGTTCTCCTCAAATTATCTTCTCTGTCCAGATGAACGTGTCGTCCTCGTGTATCGACGCGTGCAGCCTTAACCTGGACATGGACAACATCATGGACCGGCCCGAATGCATGCACGACTTCGACAAGCTCATGAAATGCGCTGCTGACGGATCAGGTACAGAGATTGAACGAAAGAAGACCAATCTTGATTCATGTAGGCAAAAGAAACTCTTACACAACTTTAGCCTCTTAGCTCAGTCAGATATATCCTAAGACTTCATCAGTATCATTTTTAACCTAATTTCGCGTGTGGTCATAGAGCCTCCGCAAGACTTACCGCAACTCAGGATCGTCCATTTTCAGATGGTTAGCTAACGCCATCCATAAATCATAACGCCAATCATATACCATCTAAACCTCGATGCGAGTCCTTACAAATATAATCCAGAAAACCTTATGCTGCCCATAAACGTAACCTACATAAGGTTTAGCGCTTTTTAGCTATATCCAAAAAAGGTGACTATTAACAATCCACCGGTGATATATCGGATATTTTCACCTTTATCCAGATCATCGCAGCTGCTGTGCGTCCTGGGGGGTGCCCAGGAATTGCTTGGAGCTATGCCGAGGAGGACCGGTGTCGAGAAGCTGCGCTCTGCAACACGCGAGGAGAGCGCTGGCTTGTTTCCGGGACTCCGGTGCCCGGCTGCCTGGCCCGCCACGAAACTTGAAGGCTCACGTTGCGCCCACACCCAATTCAGTATTATTAAGGTACACTAGCGTTACGTACCCTAATTCTAAATTCATTCCCTCTCTCTCTTGCTTTACATATGAACCCGCACATGTCTGTGTCCCAGTTGGGAGGCGCCGCTGAAGAACCCGCAGACGGTGTACCTGTACCGCGTGTTCTGGCGCGCGTATGGCGCCAAGGTGCCCGAGAAGCTCGACACGAGCGAGACCAGCGTCGTGCTCACGGCGCTGCGCGACGGCGTGCGCTACGAGTGCGTCGTGAAGGCCGCCAACGACGTCGGTGGGTGGAAACGTCATCTGCACATTTCTCTCTCTCTCTCTCTTTTCTATTATATTTATTGGTTCAACAGTAAGGTCGGTTGTTTTATTTTGTACCGCCACTCGGCCCTAACCCTGACATCGACCTCGGACACTCGACACGTTATCCTGTAAACTGTCTAATCTTCATTGATATCAATTTTCTGATCTATTCTCAAAGTATTCTAAATAATGCGGCATTTCTTCCATCAGGTACGTCTTCTCTCAGCCAGCCGATTATGTTCACGACGGCTGGCCAGGAGACAGGAGCCGCAGCCGCTCCGGTGTCCGGCAACAGCACAGCGTCTGCCGTGGGCGTGGCCGTAGCTTGTATACTCGTTGCTGCCATTTTGCTAGCAGCCGGCCTATATTATAGACATAGAAAGGTACGTACAGTTCTAAAGGTAATTCTGCAAAAAAAACCTATTTAAACTAAAATTAAGTCCTTATTCCACAATACTGGGTTTTGCAGAAGAATTACCATATATGTATTTTAGATTGATTGATTGATGATGTCATTCAAACAATATTTTTGTATACAGAATCTTAGACTGAAGGCGCAAGGAGGAGTGGCATTTGAGAATCCAAGCTACCTCAGGGAACCAAATCCCGACACAGTCATCAATGTAAGTCGACATGCTTTTCATGATGGCTCCAAATGTTCATGCTGTTACCATTGTAAAATATTGCATCACATAACAGGGAACCGTACCAAACGGTGCGGCGAACGGAGGGAGCGCCATGGTCAACGGCGTGTCGAACAGCGCCGCGTGGAGACAGGAGACGCTGCAGAACCCGAGCTCGGCGCTGGGCGCGCAGCGGGAGGTGGACCCCACGCTGTACGAGGAGCTGAAGCTGGGGCACGACGGCGCGGGCTTCAAGCGGCTGAAACCATAGCCCGCGGCCGCGCGCCGCTCCCCGCTCCGCGCCGGCCGCTCGCCGCGCGTGGCGCCGCGACACTGAGCGGCGAGCGCGCGCGCGCACCTGTTTACGCCCCGCGTGACGTCACGGCGGCCCCCCTCGCTCCGGCCCGGACTGAGTGTTAACGGACTGCAGTAGTTCGGAATATTTGTTCGAAGTGATCGTAAAAATACAATACTATAGTGCTAAATAAATAGAATATTATTAATAAGGAAACTCTTTCTAGAAATTTAATAAATATGTATGTATATTCTACGGATTTTTATGTGAATATGATACCGTCAAAATGTATAATTCGGATAGTCAAAAGCTGCCTCTGGCGACGCTGGAATAGATCAGGTGAAGTATGAACTATTATTTGTTGAATCATTACGCACTGCATACGTAGTGTAGATATAAATAAAGCATAGATATAAATATAGCATTATTTTACTAAGTCGTTGTTACCCAGGCATTGCATAGAACACCGGATTATACACATTGTCGGTGACATATACCGACAGTATGTCAATGTACATATATACATAGTTACTTCGTAGATTTGTCTATGGCATAGCTACATGTCAGCGTAAGTACTAAATGTTATTATAAATTTCTTTTTTCTTAAGAACATCCAGAGATAAAAATTTCCTACAGCACTATTGTAATTTTATTTGAAAACTGAATATCCAAATCGTGTATAACTGTAAATTGATAATGGAATACTATTATACGTATTTACCGGAAAACAGAAATCATTCGCGTAATAAATATCATTTTTTTCTTATGGCAACATTTTCTAATTTTCAAAGAAAAATACGAAATGAGGTAAAAATTTTATGATTATTAAAATAAACTTGTATTTTCGTTTGGGAACAAATTAAAAAATGGCTTTGTGTGAAATATACATAGATATGTATAGAGTTGCTCTTCAACGATCATTGGTTATGGTTTACAGGTATAGACGAAGATAAACATTACGTGTAACTATATAATTTTTTTCATTTCTTCCAATAAATATTCCGTATTATTTCCTTTATACGTCACGTCTTCAATCATTTCAGCCACCAAATATTAATACGTAAGAATTAAAAAAAAAAAACATTTATATTTAGGAGCGAGTTGTTTCGGGACAAAAGAGCAATAATTTTTATGTACATTGTGCAGTAGGATTTAGGGTTACCATAATATAGTTAAGACCGGACCGCAGTTCGAGCGGGATGTAGATAAATAATAATAAATTAATAAAAAAAAATACAATATATTTTCATTACCATACTTAATGTGATTTAAACCAAAAAAAGAAAAAAACTTATGTAAATATTATCTGATCGCATTGTGTAATATAAAAAAAACTTTCAACTTTCTTGTAATTTTTTCGATTTTCGTCTAGAAATACGTAGAAACGAATCGCGAGAAGATTATTAACGAATCTAGAATGTTCTTTAATGAATAATGTGCCTTGGAACGTTTTATGAATAGGTTATGTATAGTGTAGTTACCTTCTGGCCTGGAAAATTGAAACTAGTGTAAATACATTCCATAGAAATAAGTGTATGAAAGGATTGTACGCTCAACGTGGGCTTATATAATGTTACCAGAGCGAAAAAACGGTCTTTCATATTATTGCAATCAAAACATTTTATGCAGTTTTTAAAGATGGCAAGTTTAAATATTAAATTCGGGGTATTCAATTTCGAGGTCGCTACACAATTTTGAAATATGCTATTGAAATAATTCAAAGAAAATATATCTTATTCATACTTTTTAAAATACAAATGTGGATCATTTCGGATATTCGCACTAAATAATTCCTTCGTTGAGTGTACATCGTTTTAATACGTTTTATAGAGTTCGGCGAAACCAACTTTTGATTGAACTATTGTACAATAATATATAATTATAATAAACTAAAACATTTGATATTCAAAAATTATATTCATAGTTTATTGAATCAGCTGGATATTTCACCGGTTCGTATATCGTCGTCGTATGAATTTTAACATGTTCCAGATCTCATTCGTTCTCTATCTCGTTCGTTCTCAATCGCGTTCATCTTGTGTGAGAGTGAATCGACTCTAATTTTTAAGGACATCATTCACTTTTCGAGCTCATTACGTTTGTATCTGAGGATTATGAGGTTTTATTCATATACGTTTTTAATTTAAAGTAAATATTCTTTACCAGCGTATACTTGTTTACTTTTTGTCGTTTTAAAATAATGTACCAAATTATTTACGGCGATGATTTGAGCAACATTAGAATAAGACGCGATTTAGTGTAAAGTAGAGCTGCGCGGAGCCCCGCGCTTCGCCCTGTCCGAAGACATGCGTTGTAAAGCATACAGTATTCCGAACAACAAAACTGTTTTTATATCAACGGTCTATAAATAAATCACAAAATATATAATCATTAGCGTATAACTGATCTCATTGCTTACAATTTCATTATCACTTAGTAAACTCGAACATTTTGTTGTCGAATTTGAAAAATATTATTTCCAATCGCGCTCTCTGGCTCCTAGCGATTTATCTGAAACTTATCAAGCATCAGCACCTCACCGGACGTCTACGACAATATACGAGTATTAATAATACAATTAATATATTTACAGATTGCACATTCTGAAACATTACGGTGCAATTGCTTTGATTATGGTGTTTTTAATTGAAAATAATTGCAATGTTATGTTTAAAAAGTCTTGAAACGCATACTCTTAATAAATACCTTTAGTCTGAACGGTTTGGTTGTCAAACTACGAGTATCAATACATTTAGATATTTTTTGTTATACAAATTTATGGACGTCTATGGATCTTGTGTTTTGGTTTTCAATAAAGATTATTTATATTTTATTACTTCGTTGTGTATTTTATTGTATTATATCTTTGGTCGTTAAGGGTATGTTACACCGTTCATTCCAATTCAAATTTCCAACACATATGACCGGTCACAACAACTAGAGTGAGTGTGATGACTAAACAGTATATATCAGCATCTCTTCATCCTATTCTGTTAGTGATAAACTACATAAATAGCGCAAGACAGATGTGATTAGATTTGTAAATAATATTAATAAAAGACCAATGATACATTGTGTTTTCTTTATCTGTTCCTTTACCCTAATCCTATAAGCTATCCTATCAGTCCGGTAAACATTTAATTGCATAATTTTCCTATTAATATTATATATTACGTAACAGCGACTAATCTTCGTGGTGCTTCAGAAGAACAAAACTTATATTTAGAGAAATGAGAAAATTATGAGCTTTAAGTCATGACCACCCCCCTCCCCGCTGCACCACCCTCCGCGCCGCCCGCAGTTCCGTCGATAACATCCCCTGTGGCGAGCGCAACACGCTAATATTTTTTTTATTATATCGAAAGCAACACCACTAAAAACTTGATTTTTGGTTCCCCTTTTTGATTTAACTTGATCACGCCCTGCCAGAAGGAACGGAATGTACACGAATGCAGGTAGCTATAAAACGTCAATCAAGGACTCCCAGTCGAAGATTGATACATCACCATCATCGGCTTCGTCATCAACCGTATTCACTGTAAGTCACGGTTGATCTGCCAAACTCTGGCCACGAATATCCTCTTCAAATGTAAATAGCTAACACCATAATGTACCACGGTGGACAAGTATAGACGACCAGATTTCATATTAGAATACTTACATGACCATAACATACATATATACATATATACATACTTAGACCATGTCATACATATATACATACTTAAAAATATATATGGAAATGTTTCTACGTCTCAGGTTAATAGGAAACTTGCGCTGCTCATAATTCTGAAACGAGTCTCAAGAAATACGCTGAAATGAATAAAACATTCATTGTTACATTATCCAGACGGAACTTTACAATATTGTCGCGATATTAAATATTTCTCCAAGTTTCCCCGCCGTCACTAACTTCGGTATTCTGCGTCGCTAACAAGTTGCAAAGTGAATCTCGTCCGTTTAAGTAACCTTTTTTTATTGTACTCGTTATTGTTATTATTATACCATCACGCCAGGTCCCTAACGGGGTGGGCAGAAAGCACCGATTGCCAAAATCTCTGTCCGTACAAACTTGACGCGTTTCGTTACTCTTAACTATTTATAATTAAAATTGTTTGTATCCCGTTTCGTTAAAATCAAATTAAAGACGCGAAGTTATTTTTTCCTTATCTGTAGCACTAATTACGTACTTATCACGCTACTCAGAATACACCCCTTCAAAAACATGGATCTGAACACCAAGCTCACTCCTAATAAAAAAGTGAAATTTTACTGGATACCATATTTTTTCTTCAGTTACTTTAAAATGTAATGTTAAATGTGTTATTAACTGTGGGACTGGGCAAGCTTTCCCTACGATCCTTAATATTGAGTTGGACTACAAGTTAGTGAAGCATATCATTGATTATTTATTAGGTATTTAAACTGGGCATATGAAGGGCCCTCAGGATCGGATCCTTAAAATACTAAAATATGTAAAATGCACTTTGTGTATGATGTGTTACATTGAAATCAATTAGGGAAATTCTACCTAATGAAAATGCAATGTCGGACTGAAAACGATGCTAAAACAGCTGGAACAAGACCACCTAATAACTTATTACGTTCCCACCGTCATCTCCAGCATTAAAACTTCGGCGAACCTCATCGGAACATCAAAGACGCCGAAACATTATTCGCCAAAGGAAAATGTCTGATTACAAAATTTACTTTGCACGGTCGTTATCGTAACTTTGTTATGACCGTTTAAGCATTCATGGTCTGTTAACAAGTTTACGTTTAACCAATGAACGCACGGGTCTAACCTTTTAATTTAATATGATATTGTTAATTTCAATTTACAATATACTTAACTGCTAAATCATCTAACGTCAAGTAAAAAGTTATATGTATTTACTTAAAATTAATTTAGTTAACACACGATCACACACACTAAATTAAATAGTGTCCATTCGGTCGATGCAAATTTGATAATGCATTCATAAACTTGCGCCCAACACAATAAACGTTCGTGCTAGTCACACAAATACATATTTGTTTCGGGTGACAATTGAACTCACAACCGCTGTTTTATCGATCAAACTGAATATTTATCCACCATGCCATTACGAAGGAAAGATAATATCGTAGTTTCTAATATAAATTTCAAAACGCTAGATTTCAAAAGGCATCGAAATAGCGTTTTAACGTAACAAAATTAATATCCCACTTTTAATAATGATATCAGTTGAACTCATCAACAGAACCAGTTTTATTAACTGTCTTACAATCCATAGAGAAGTATAATATTGAGATTAACATACATACAAGTACAACTGACAATTGGAATTCAATATTGCATACAGATTTCGACATTCCTCGCTATTAGAACTCGGCAATGGCATTCCAGAGTGCTACATATATATATTTAGATTAGTCTGCGTATACAGATAAATGGATAAATTGTGATGTACTTTGCGTTTATACATATATAACTAATGTATAAAAATATAATTCCATCTTTGGTCTGTTTATAATATTCTTGTCTATAAGTATGTTGTCTAGAAGAGATCTATTACTACTAATCAGCCCGTATCTCTCTACTGCTGGGTATAGCCCTCCCAATTTTTGCGGTCCTGTGCTTCTCGCATCCATTGCGGTCCGACTACTTTGGTCAGGTGGTCCGACCATCGGGCTGGTGGTCTGCCTTCTGATCTACTGATAATTCTTTGTATAATTGTACGTGTTTTGATGTGTAATAAAGAATTATTATTATTATTATTAGGCACTGGTCTGTACAACTGTCACTTGTTTTACAACCTTACTTTTAACAAATATTCTACTACCATCGCAGTCCCTACAGCGATTGTTATTTCCAAATCGTATTTCAACTACAAACACAAAAACAGGGACATAAATCCAGCTATTGAACTATCAATACAACTACAAAATGTTTAATTTGCAATAATTTACAAACAGTAAGGTTAGAATCCACAACTTGGTTTTGCAACTTGTCGGACTTTCAATGGCTTAGGAGACCGAGCGTTTATAGCGGTTATTGGATAAAAACGTGTTTCTCCTGGAATCGAGTTATTTGGCCCCAAAGAAAGCCTATGTCACTTCTGGCCCTTCAACTATATCCATACCAAAAATCACATGAACCGTGGTTACGTGAAGGAATGAAACGAATACACTTTTGCATTTAAAATATCGCAATGGATTGGTCCTGTCGCCTTTGTCAAAGTGGACAGTCTGCATCGAGGAATGTTGTTCTGGTTTGACCGAATAGGGAGAACAAGGGACATTTTCAGCAGCGTTACGTATTGGTCATTTGCAATAATTCGACTTCCTTTGTTATTGATCGCGCGTATTGTATTTCGTCGGTTCGAATGGACGCTGTGTTTGACGTTAATGATTTATTCTAGCGGAATCGCCGCGCCAGCCATTAGGGTCAAGCCGGCTTGTTATTTCCATTATAACGATCGCAATACCAAAGTACAGGATGGAGCGTCGCCCTATATTGATGTTAGTAACAAATTAAGTAGAATATGACATATGGTGCTGTATATCCGCAAGCAACAAGCACCGCCCTGTGCTATGACGCATGCACACGCTGATGATGTAAAACCAGGAACAAAACGTGTTTCGCCCCGAAAAGGAACATCCTCAGGGTTGTAGCCTCCACAAGGGGTACTTGCAAAGTTGATATACCAACTTAAACATCTCATTATGAAAAGTTCCGTTCCCGTTTCCAAGATAAAAAAAATCTAGAATAAAGGCGCTCAGTGTACGATACACCTTATTTATTGTACCTTTTGTTAGATATCGGAGCATTGTGCTTTATTTTTCCGATTACTAGCGATCGAATTGAGATTTTCTTTCCTCCTTCTGTTGCTCGTTCACTGACAATTTTTCAATGTATTTTTTTGTAGTGCGCTTGCCTATTTTCTTTTCGTTACATTATCATTGCTCGACTCGTAACGAACATAGTTTTTCTAGAAGCCTGGATTGAAGTGCAAATGGCTTACCGATTTGGGAACAATACACTGCATTAATATTCTCCCAGGAAAATATGTCTCTATGAAATAACCAAGGTCATTATGCTAATTTTTGTTAATGTATTTTTGTTTACAGAGATAAATTCAAAAAGATAACTACATAAAGAATATCATTTCCTTTTCTATTTCACGTAATATGTAATAAAGTGCCCGCTACATAAAAGCGTGTCTCTACAATGCACCTCGGCTATCGCGAACGTCTTTTGTCGTGTCTTATCCTCAATATAACACAAAGACCGTTAGATTAAACTCAAATGATAAGGATTCAAGAGATCCCCACTAACATTATAAATGTGAAAGGGTTTGTTTGAGCTTATGGGCTGTGCCTGGTCTATTTGAAGTTATTATGATTTTTATTCGCGACTGCGGCAAATTGTGACTAATGTCTGCTAATTTGCTTTTGATATTAAGAAAAAATATGTTTTTACCATTGACACGTTACCAAATATGTATTACCATAGAGATGTTAAAAGTTTATTGAGAAGAATTAAAGATTCTTCTTTTATATTCTGTTCTTCTTCTTACATTCTAAGCAATATGAATATTATTAATAGCTTCAATTAAGCATCTTATCTTTCGTAAAAATATTTTATTTTTCTTAAAAAGTATCCCATGTTACTTGTAATACCTCCAAGAAAATGTGTACAAAGATTCACGATGATCGGTTCAGTAGTTTTTGCGTGAAAGCGTAACAAACAAACTTACATTCACATTTATAATATTATAGTACGGATTAGAAAAACCTAAATTTACGTCCCATAGCTGGGCAAGGGTCTCGCCGGCAACTGCGGGATACATAAAACACAACATCTCTGCTCCAATGCAGTTTGATAGAGATTAAATATGGAATAGATAAACAATTGAAAATATTGTTACAATCTAAATTTGTATTCAATTTAACCAGATTCATGAATACGTAAAATCCTAGAATACAGAGTCGAATTGGAGCTTCGGTATTCAATTAAAAAGTGTTATTCAACTGTCTGTAATTAACGTAATTTGCGACATAGGTGGCGCTGTATCGATCGAGCCAACACTGGAGCTTGTGAGCAATCAAATGCAATGTGACAACACTTCGGATAATACGACTTGTAACGTTGAAAATATTTTTGTCATTTGAGTCACTTATGTAGAAGAGTTGGAAGGTATTTATTTAAATGTAAGTGACATTTATAGTTTAAAAAGTGCAATATAACAGCCTTAAGATAATATTATTTCCAGCCTTAATGCACCTCATTCGCTAAACTTAGGTCGAGTAGTAATATAGTATTATTATGGAACTATTGCTTAATTTTTTGTCAAATATTGTAAACTTGTAATGCTTATTAATGACATTTTAAAACTTATATTGAAGGTGAGATAATCTAGTTAGGCTTATTGAAACCTTCAGGGTATTTGCCTCGCAAATAGTAACCGTCATCTCCAACTATACAAAAATAGGAGCTTTTTTTAAAATAAAATGTCATTTGCTATGACGTGAAGGCAAACATCATGAGAAGAAGCCCATGAGTTCGTAATCATTTCAAAATGTGTATAAAGTTCAATCAGAAGCAAAACAGAATCAGAACTGCCAGTATAACAGATCCGCTAAGCCCTTGTCGTGAGGTGTATAAAACCAGGTCTACGAAGGACTAATGATTGTTTGATAATGACATTAACATAATATCAAATATTCAGGTGCTGAAAAATGTTGGAGTCGCTACGAAGATTCGGCTTGGCACATTGCGACCTGCCAACAATGATCGAAAACATTACATTTCTACTGAGGCTATCATCGGTTAATATTGAAAAGAAGTATACACAAAGTAAGTATGCTAAATGATGTTAGACAATAATTGTTGTAAAAGTATAAAAGCTTCGGATGGGTGCGGAAGGTAGTATACGAAATTTCCTAATGTAAGGTACATTGTGGATTATTGTCAGATTTTAGCGTTACGTTCGGGCGGGCTTAAAGTCGTTATACAAATTACGAAATGCTCAAAGGTTTGACGGAAATCATAAATTTGCTAAAGGCTTATGAGCTAGGCGTTTACCTAAAACCTATGGGAAGCAATGACAGACCGCACCTATATATTTGCAATTGTGACAATTTTCAAATAATAATATACAAATAGCAAATTACATTGATGAAAAATTTGTGTATTCTAATTAGTTACCAGTCGGTAACTTAATATATGACATAAGACAAATTTATGATATAAAAAAACTTTTTTTATTCTTCTTTCCCATCGCATCAGACAAGTCCATCAAAACTCGGCACGCAACTGTTTGCTTGGAATTGAAACGGTTGATTGAAAATTTGTTTACCCGCTCGCGTGCTATCCAGCTGCTTGCTCGCTGGCTTAAACATTTCCATTCTGATATTTCAATATCTAAATGTACACGAAAGAATGCAGAAAAAAAAACTATTCAACAGATGTATGCAAAACTGAGAAAAAATATACGAACAAAATTTCAACACACTTTTATAATATTACGGAGTTTTCAAAGAAATTAAAATCTTCCGGACGAACGAAGCCATTTTGTTTCTAGATCGTACTGAAATAATTTTAATATGTTATCGAAAAAGAAATCCATTCTTTTGTGCCGTTGAGTTCCCGTTAAGGGTAAATGTTAGCGGTAAATAAGGTTGTTTAGGCAAAATATGGTTCACAATAAACATCTACACTTCTAAAAATGTAGGATCCCCACACTTGTCTCTGCGTCTTGATTTCACAGGAATACCCCTTGTCTGCTACATCGTAACAATATTGACCGGTGCGAGCTACTTCTACGTGTTCCTGGCCTCCATGATCTGGTTCGTCTTCATCAGATGCCCTAAAACTGGCGACTTGGTTGCCGCAACTGTCGTCTTCTCCGTAACCGCCTGCAGTATGAGCGGAGTCACCACGCTCATTTATATGAGCATTCATAAGTAATCATTTAATGTCAAATATAATATTATTGGTCAAAAACTATTGGTATAGTACATGATCACGCCATTGTGAAATATCTGAGTATAATTTATTACTTGAACTGTTTGTTTAAGCAGAATCCCAAGATAAGTGATTTTAGAAAATAAAACATCTAAAGATGCTCACCATTTTAATAGGAATAAATAAAAATATGACATGACATTATCAAATATTAATTTTACATAGTTGAATACAGAATTTAAACGGCCAGTATTCTTTTTAAACTGCCAGTATTCTTTCTAAACACTGTTCATGAAAATTAAGTTAGGATATATCACAAATCTATTAAGTTAAGAGAAACATTTGTTTTAGCAATACAATAAAGAATATAGTCGATGAATTCCTAATATTCGATGCTTCATTGGGACGGAGCACCCGTTTCTACACTAACCTCCGCAAGGTGCTCAAGTATGTGAAACGGCGTGCGCTCATTTTCTCCGTGAACCTCCTCATAATCTGCGTAGTCTACATTGCGATACCCATCATTCAGCCCGGAAGACACTACGTCGAAGACTTCATGGTTCTATATGATAAGTATTTTATATTTGCATATATATTCTTAGCATATATTTTATATTTGCTTCAAACTTTTTTGGGTCCATTACCACAGCATAAGTATATTTAAAAAACTCCCAAAAAATGCATCTTCACTTATGGTCTCTCGAATTTCATTAAATATAGGTATTTTGAAATTAACTCCTCCTTTTATGTCATGTTACATTGAAAGCTAAATTTATGTCTACTTATGTATGTATGTACTTTAATCCCCATATCATTTAACAGGGCTCGAACCGAAGTTCGAAACGCCAAACTACGAAACAGCCCTCACGCTGATGGCAGCCGGTATATGCTTCGGGATGCCAGCAGCATCAAATACGTGTGTCCTGATCACAATCGTCACTGGATATGCTGAAGCGCTAATGTTATCGTTGAGCGAAGAACTGAATAACCAATGGGACGATGCACAGGCTTATTATTACAAGATTAAAACAAACGATAATGAGAACGAAGATGACAATAGAAATAAAATCGTTAACGATTATATCCGGAATAAGCTGAGAGATATCTTTGAGAAGCATAAAATGTGTATAAGCCTAGTGGGGCAGGTGGAGAATACGTTCAGAGGTGCAATGACTGCACAGTCTTTGTGGGTAACGTCAGGTCTGATAGCAGAGCTGCTGGGCGGCTTGGAGAACACGTACATGCAAGTGCCGTACACAATTCTCCAGGTGGCGATGAATTGTTTCATAGGGCAAAGACTGATCGACGCGAGTGTGATTTTAGAAAACGCCATATACTGTTGCAAATGGGAAAACTTCGACAAATCAAATCAGAGAACAGTGTATGTAATGTTGCTGAATTCGCAAAAGACCTTAACGCTTTCGGTGGGAGGCATGAAGGTGCTCAGCTTCACTTATCTAATGTTTTTACTGAAGTCAATATATTCTGCTTACACCGCGCTACGTTCAAAAATGTTGTGAAGGAATCAGATGGATGAACGTAATGAAATAAATGTAGTAGTTGGAATAAAACTAAAATTTAACATACATATTATATATGTATAAGTAACAGTAAATTATTCAATATTACACTAAAAGCATTTTTTTTCTTCCTTAGCTTATATGCATATTACTGTAATAAATGTAAGTTTCTAGTAATTATACGTTTTCAAGACTAACCTGATGCACTGATTTCGAGGAAATCATTGCTGAAGATAGGTTGAACTTTAAACGAAAACACGTGTTTGTCTTAGATTGTGTATATCTTAGGAATTATTTAGGTTTTATCAACCAATTCGCTAGTAGCAGTTCAGCTGTAAATTAAGAATTCAGTTTAAAATAAACGAAGTTAAATTATTATTTATTTAACAATTCTTATCTTCTAGTAAATAATAAATGATTTCGCGCCGGCAGGTACATATAAAAACTTACGGAGTTTTATAGATTAATCCACATTTTACTATTTATCATTGAGGGTGAAACAATTCTTAAAAGTAAAAATTTATTAATTAAAATAAAGATTAACAAAAACACATTTATTACTTCATATTAAACGTAAATAAAGATTATTATTATTACAAGTTTTTGATTTAATATTGCACAATTTTCTTTTTTGCTATTTTTTATACTTGTATGCAAAGTTTCATTTCTTTTAAACACATAACATACATTTCAT
This sequence comes from Agara michaeli, assembly GCA_018245675.1. Lineage (NCBI taxonomy): Eukaryota > Metazoa > Arthropoda > Insecta > Lepidoptera > Hesperiidae > Agara > Agara michaeli. The sequence continues at coordinate 2,873 of DWDX01001144.1, read as the reverse complement.
TTCTTTTATATATATAAATATATACTATATATAATTATGTATTTCATTGATACAAAACAGCATTATTAACGCCTACCGCCATATTCTCACCATCACCACAGGTCGACTGGTAGAGAATGCCACCGGGCATTAAGTCCGCCCATTGTACCCTAGCATTAGGTACTACAATAAAGTTTAAATAAATAAATAAATAACGCCAGTTAAGGCGCTATTACACAGTCCGAACTTCGTGTTAAAAGAAAAATGGGGCCAATGAAAATCAGTGGTTGTAGCTTGCTAGGACCTAAGCTGAGTGTGGTCCTAGTGGCTTAGTAGCATCTGTTTTATTTTATTTATTTGTATATTGTTTTTTAGTCTACTGGGCGACATAAATTTATTTATTCTTTCCCTCTATTCTCAAAGTCACCATCGTTCGTTTTAGCTTTTGTTAATGCTGGTATTTTGTTAAACATTACAGGCCCCAAGCAACATGAACTACTACAATATGCATAATTACACCCTCCAGCTCGTAGGTACGAATACTCCAATATTCAAATTATGTCATTTTCACACTTTAATTGATCTACGATCGTTAAAGGTAATTAATTGCAGTATTTTCATTTATTATTTATATTTCTGGTTCTTTGGTGATAATTACATACATAGGTGTAACTGTTAACTATTGAACGGTAACAGCAATATTCGGAAGGTTTTCATTAATGCAAAGACAGAATTTTTATTATATGAATATCAATACTAAAAATCTGTATATACATGTGTTTGTTTGTACATCATTCATGTTAAAACGGAGCAACAGAACGATTTTTGGTATGAAGATAGTCGAAGGGCTGGAGAATGACGCAGGCTACTTTTGTCGCGGTAAAAAATTTCGCTTCCACGTGAAAATACGTTTTAGTCAAATAAGCGGTACAGATGGACGTTACGGACGCGACAATGATATGACGCGTGACCAAAATAAATTATTTAGACCACGCGAGCGAATCAATTTATAAAACAATATTCAAAGACAAAGATGTTTATTTGCACAATTATTTTACATAATTATTAGTTCAATCCACACTTTGCCTTTTAGTAAATTTTACACTAAAATTAACACATAAGTATCTAAGTTATTTAATATCAACAAATTCACTTGTATTCGATGTGGCTTTTATTTATAAACAATGATACATAACTCTTATGTTACTTTATTAATAATCTAACTTGTGCCTGAAATTCAATGTAAGAAATTCGTATTGTATTCAATCATCAAACCGGATTGTCGTTTAAGTTTACTCCTGTTCAACATTAGCCGGGGAAATGTGGGGAGCTTGAAACGAATCACAAAAACGATTCCGAATACGTTTAACATTTCATTGGGGAAATAAGTACATTACATTCGAGAGAGTTATTCGGTGCCGACCGTGCCACTTTCGAACATATTAGCCGTTCTTCAAATGGCCATTGAGGATAAAATCGCTTCGGAAGTCGCAAGAACCACAAAGCTGGGATCAAAGCTACCTTTACCTTGAGTCGAATGCCAACGAAAGCGGACAAAATGTGATTTATGGATACGGCCATTTTATTCGTATATTCTTTTCCACTTAATATATGTGTAGATACTGTTTATTTTTATATTCTTAACCAAAGATTTATGGTACATTTCTTTTTAAATCCGATCTTCTACCGCTTATTTCTAAAATCCTTCACCTAACGGGCAGTTATTATTCGACAATATTTTGTATCATTCCAAATTTATTTGAAAACATGACATATTATAAATGAACCAAAGTAATCTCCGATCCTACAATCCTTTCTTTAAGTTTTATTTATTCGTATAAGCACAGCAAATTCAAAATGTTATACCTATCGTAGATAAAGCTATTTCGTATTACATACAATGCGCGTTTTGTACAATGTATGTCATTTTGTCATTTTAGCTCGAACTGCGCCAGTTTCGAAGTAATTATTTTCTTTACTAAGAGTAAAATGCCCCTCTTGTACCTACATAAATGCCGCGGCGGATACCTACTACTCTTATTCTACTTGTAAATGTGTACTATCTAAACCCATTTATGTACGTTATATATCAAACTTTTGTACATCAATTTATTTATTATGAAATCATTTTATATAACTGGCTATGCTTCAGTCTCGTCCTGAATTTGTGATTTTGCACAATTCATTGACTATAACAACGATAAAAACAGATTGTATAACCGTCAAATAACAATTAATAAACTGTTATACATTTTGTGAAACGTTCATTACTTTAATAAGAATGATAAACGCATTACTTACTCGTATATTCGGAGCCGCTCCTGTACCGGTGGGCCCTCTTTTATTTGTTGACCTGCGAATATCTTCGTACTAATACCCGAGCGGTCCGGGTGAAGGAGTTTTGTTTATAAGCGTGAACATTTGCCTCACCCGAGGAGCTGCAAATATGTGGGCGGTCTTGAAGGATAGCCCTATTAACGTCTTTCTTGTTTTGGACATGATACTCCACTAACACGCATGTTTGGAGAGGAATTGGGATGTCTTATTAGAATCTCCTGTGCCCTCTTGCCGAACAGTTTCCTCCCAGGGCTGCACCCCAATCGTCCCTCACTATCAGTACATATACTACGTCATGGAAACCTTTTATCTAAGCTTCCTCAATACTTTATATTATCTGTGAGTGTTTATAAACATTATAAAAATGTCGTCATTGCTTTTGTTGTTATTATCGATTGGGCATACAGCGATAAATTCATTCATAGAGCGGAAAAATTATAGACATGCCCTGAAAAAAAATTGCAGTTGTATTACCAATGAACAATAAATTCAAATTCAGTTCTAATTCAAATTGTTTTATTCCTTATAAGGTACATACATACACTCAATGAATAATC
>DWDX01001143.1:0-20272 GCA_018245675.1 Agara michaeli | reverse complement strand
GACTATGGCCTAAATCGCTCTCACCATGAGAGGAGACCCGGTCCAGCAGTGGACCAACAAAAGGGTCGAAAAAAAAAAGTGTTCATATCTTTTATATATAAATGCAAAATTAATTATGTTTTGTTGTAATTCTATTGTCTTTTTACCAATTTCACGACTGAACCGATTTTGATGAAATCGATAATAGAGAGCTCGAACATTGAAGAAAGACTTAGGTTATATTTTACTTTGTTGTTACCTTATATTACAAAAGCTTAATGTAATGCTTAACAAAGTGTAAATCTGTATAAATTTCATTTACAACAGTGGTGTTACTGCAAAGCAGAGTAACTTAGTTTATTAATTAATAAATATAAACACTTCACTTGTACAAGATTAGGGGGTATAAGAACAAAAACTTAGGTCCCAACACACACATACATATATTCCGGCTCGTCGTGATCTGCAAAATACACATTTACCTATTAAAAGACGTCATTACAATGGAAAATAAAAAAAATCAACGCCGTTTTAGTTGCTACGGAGATAAATCCTTTTTCTTGTTTAGTTTGCACTTTGAAAAAGACGCCATCTATAATTTTGGAACGTTTCGAAGACCTTCGATTATTTGAATTTCGAATTTAGCGTCGGTTAACATTCCTTCCTTTTTCAAATGACATCCCCAATAAAATTGTTTCAACTTAAACATTTTAAGCTGCATTTGTCATAAAAAAAAAGTAGGCAGAATATTCTTTTACATATTTGTAGTTACTCATTCATGATTCCATGAGAATGTCGCACGAGATTAATTATTATTAATTTGGTTGTATTTGACTTGAGAACGCGTTAACCAGCAAAGCAATAAACGCGATCGTTATTGATAGTTACCATTTTTGTTTTGCGGCGAGTAGCTACTGACCTCGAAGCGGTACTCGGTACATTAGTGTAAGGCACACAACTCTTCATTTTGCGGCCCGGTGCGATCTCAAGGTTGTCTACAATGAGTAAGCAGACACAAGACAAGTGGCGATGCGCGTACTTTTCCTTGTGGCTCCTTTATGCGTTTCAGTCGTGTTAGCGAGGCCCTACGCGCTTTAGATGACTCTCAGTCGTTTATGCGTTCCTAGTACTCATATCGAATTTAAAACATCTATATAAGTATTGTGTGGAATTGTCCCGGTTATTATTATTATTATATAAGTGATCACTCAGCGGTCGAAAATCAACCGTAAAATAATAAATTTTCAAGTTACTAGCAAATGGGAAATATTACATTTGGCTTCGATAAGCTTTTATTTAAAAAGCAATATGGCGTTTTGTATCATTTCTTCTCATCACGTACTGTAGAATACCCATATATATTATTATAACATCCACACAAAGAACAACCAAATGTGCTGATCACACAAATGTTTGTCCTGTGTAGGAATCGAACCCACAATCCCCGGGCAGTCAGTCAGCGATCACTAAATCAAGGGATAATAATATTTTTCTTACTGGGTCTTGTTGCGGTGCAGAGGATAATTAATTTCGTCCTTCTGTTCGTCTCGCCATTTCCGGTTCCGCCCATCTACAGGTAATTCTGGTTATTGTAACATATCCGATCGAATTTATCTTCATTTATACAATAAACAATTGATGTAATACATAAGCATTTTTTGTTGATATTTTTATAAATGTACGTTTATTTGAAATATACATATAAAATATATGTATTTCTTAAATCATTATAGTCGAATGACGTTATTTTTTTAAATAACCAGACGTAGCTGTTGCTGTGCTCTCTGTCCACCCCGTTAGGAAGTCGGCGCAATGGTATAGTAGGATGGTATGCGTACTGAACCGTTGGAGCGTCTAAGTTAGTTCTATGGTGGTGCAAGTTCGACCATACTTATCAGTTGCCTACATCTGTAGCATGTCGAGGCTTTAAGCATGACGTCTTTACATGAAGCTGACAGAAGCGCTTTCACTTTTTCGTTCGTTAATTAAAGAATTAAAATTGCAAAAATTCGTTCAACGAAGCATTTATATACGAAAGGAATCATTTATGAATAACTGCAGTAGCATTTAAGTAAATAGATAAAAAGCGTCAGTTGAAGGTTCAAGGCGGGCCTGTAGGAAATGACGAACACGCCGAGGCTCCATTTATGAAATTCATTTTCGAGAATGAATTAAAAGTTCAAGCGCATTTACACCGAAAGGGCACAGACTAACTGATGGTTGACCGGACGATAAATAGTCCGCTATGTAGATAAAACTTTTCGTTGATTAATTCATGTTGTGCATAACGTCAAAAACCAAAAACAATTTAAATGATGTTACGTGATAACTGCGAAGGAAAACAAGAGAAAATCCACAGTATATAGAGTTCTGAATAATGTTTTCTCTAAAAGAGTGCGGTGGTTGACTGTAGTTTTGAAGCATTTCCGCTATGAAAGTAGAACTATGCCTAACAGTATAACAATAATAAGGGTTGAAAAACAAATGTATTAACATCAAAAACAACATCCCTTTCATCGTCCCGATGTAGGACCAGCCCTTCAGACTGAGAAAGCTTAAGGCCATAGTCTGTTATGCTGACTATAAATATAAATAATATTAATATAAATATATTTATCAATGGATGACAGGCCTCGTGGTCGAGTTGTTAGAGTGCAAAACCAAAGGTGGTGGGTTCGATTCCCAGCCAGGACTAACATTTGTGTAATGAGCACGTTTGTTTCTTCTGTATCTGGGTGTTATAAGAATATCTATATAATAAGTCTTATATTGTTTGTATGTATGAATATTTATCAGATGTCCGGTTACCATAACACAAGTATTAATTTGCCTAATTTAGAATCGGATAGCCGCGTAGAATTGTCCCCAAATAGAAAAAAATTATGTACAAACTGCTATTAGTACTGTAGATGCTCTCAATTGCAGTTTTATTTCAATTATAAATCTTTTCCAAGCTGCAATTACATTTCATAAGAGACTATATTTTTTTTTACGGAAATTATATACACTTCTGATGCTATCAGAAGCCATACTGTTTGCACATAGTATGAGCAAGTACACATTAAATTGCATTTATATATTGCAGGTGCAACCTTTTCGCACTGGTGTCGTTCTTAAAGCAAACAATCAAAATCCTAGTAGTCGTACTTTTTTTCAATACCAGTTTAATAATGGTAGGTACATATAATTGTACATAGTATAGAGACATTGGCCAGATAAATTGCAAAAAGACATGTTAAATTGCCTGAATTCAATGCACAGCTAATATCAACGACGTTGCGTCTCAAAGTGCACCGAATGCACCGCTGCACCGGGCGGCCTCGACGACCGCTTACTATTACGGAAGTGTGCCCTCCATAGATTTATTGCACCATCGCAAACTAGAATCGAAAACTGAAAACCACACAAACGAATTTCATCATAATTAAAATTTGGAACCAAACTTATGTTAATTAATTTTTATATCTGAAATTTGTACACCATTAATGAAAAATATAGATCGATATAAATAACTATGCAAAATGTTAATAACGAGTACCGATAATAATACAAATTCATGTTTTGTCTTTGTCTCTGTCATATTTAAAAATCTATTCTTATGTTCAAATTGAAAGTAAAATCGTTTCATTCGTTATAATGTATGACTTATTGAGTGGCATACGTTTTTATAGCAATCATTTCGATGTAATAAAGTAATATTTATAGTGAAGAGCTTAAACACGTTCAAATTATGTTATAAAAATAATATTGTTCAGAGTGGTCTACCTACTGCGAGTGTACATTATTTTTGTACTTGTATATTTGGAGTTAAATATAAATGTCAATTATTGCATTTAGGTACGAAGGGACTTACAAGGAACCACGCGAGCCCTTAATGGCGTCGCATAAAGGCTGACACTGACAGGATTATTATTAAGTGGCTTGATAAATTAATTAGTATCAGTAATGTATAATTCTCATTAAGTTGTCGTTAAACCTCATCGGAGGCATAACCTCAGCGTGGAGGAATGTGTTCCAAGCCACCCCATAAATGTGGGGGACAAAGCCGTGCTCATAATTAGGATGCAAAGTTTCAGTTACGTCTATAACCTTATCGTGGTTCCATTCATGAGGAGTATAGACAGCCCTACATTTTTTTCTGTACGAACCGTCGAAGAATGCACCGAATCAAAAACACTTGGAACGTAGGAAACAAACCGACATCATGAAGCAACTACCAAAACGAAATATCCGACAGCGACCATCGTATTGACACGCAAATTAGCCATTATGCGCTCTAATCCATTGTGTTAAGAGCCACGCGAGTGTCCTCGCAAGCCGAACGCAGATTAAACGACTGTATGCCTATCACTCTTCATGAATATCGTTTTCCAACAAGAAGCGTTTGCAGTGCGGTGCCACAAATGTGTAAAGGCGTGTGCTGTAAAACTGACACGCTCTCGCCGCGTGCTGCGACAGCCGAAGTGTGATAAAGACGGCAAATCATTCACATGTGAGGCCAAATGACTTGGTTGCGAACGTTTTTTTGCAACTGCATGTAGGTTATGTTCCTACTGATTTCTAAAAAGCATGTATACCATAAAAAGTAAAGGCTAACGCACGTTAATACCGCGCCGGACGTTTGTTAACGCCGATATATTAATAAAACCATTAGTCTTGTTTGTATAAAAATGCGGAAGCAGTATTTAGAACACGTATGTTACGTGCATACGTTTTATACCACCACCAATGGTGGGATAGAAGAGAATTTCATTAAACATGAAGTACGCCGTAACTCTTAGCTTATGATATAACACAATTTTTATAAATAGTAATAAATAGAAATTTTAACATAAAAATTATTCATAGAGAATACTTTGAAGTGCTAATGTATATTCATGCAAATAAAATGTAACAAGCGTGTAGCAGTGTTACGAAAACTATAATCTCTAAAACATGTCTGAAAAATATTGAATGTGAGCTTTAACTTAGTACGTACATACATATATTAGGACGATTGCGGCTAAACGCTAGCTTAAAGTGGAATGGAAAAATTCCTTAAAAGTACTTAATACACATATGTGTAACAGATGCTTACGAAATTAACATTTTTTAGATTCACTAAAGTCTCCTATTGAGTACGATCAATTACCTCTCCAACTTCGATATATTCAGAGTAATAAAACAATAATTTTAATACAATCGATTATAATTTGCAATATAGATCACATCTTACGGTTGCAGGGAAAGCGCGCGGATGCAATGTAGAGCTAGCTTAACTTACCCTTGACTTGGGAAATCCAGCGCGCTATTCATATCAGGTCCACACAACATTCCTGGTCTATGATTGGATGTGGTATTATCGGATGACTGAATATACGAGTACATTACACAAATAGCGAATGAAGACATTTATATTGCGATCAACAGACGATTGGAAACGATTTAATTTGAATTTATGTAAAGATTTAAATCCAATAAGACTTTTTTCCACATCGTGAGACAACCAGCACACGTTAAATAATGTTCTGTGAGGTGTGACTTCTGCTGTACCGCTTATCTAGCGTGATGGACTATACCCCTAAGACCTTCTCACTATAACAGAAGACCCTTATCCAACAGTGGATCAATAAATGAGTTAAAAATACATTTTCCTCATATGTTTTTCTACATGTGTTGGTAAACATTTGTATAGAAAAAAAAATTCAATGCCTAACATTTAGTACTGTTCAAGTGTACTAAACTAAATCACTGGGGCAGCGTGGTGAAGCATTCTTCGGAATTACCATACTCGTGGGTACCGATCCATGCCCAACAGTGGAACATGTAGAGCCCAATAACGTTTCAAAATGTTATGCTACACAATAAAAGGATGTACTGAGCTTTGCAACCTTATTAATATCCTTTTAGTTTCAGCTGTGAATGATTTTGTCACTCTCCTTTATAACTCTGAACTCATAAAGGAGTAGGGCACTTGCCGGATCCGAGCCTTTGACCACTAAACCAAGAGTTCGGTCATTATTATACCATTACGCCAGGTCCCTAAAAGAGTAGGCAGATAGCACCGAGTGCCAAATATTTCCGTCCTTACCCGACGTGCATCATCTACATTCATCTCGCTCATGCATACACGCCAGTTTCGAAGACTCTTGACTCTCGAGGTCAGATTTCCATATGTCAAAACACAAATATTACAAAACCTATATCCGTCCTATTCGTGTCCATTATGAGGTAAGGTGTTTAACCTCTTATCAGGCCCGTGGATCTCGCCTCCAGTCTGCTCTCAAATCGGTTACTTTTTCATGCAAATTAGAGCCAGACATAGCAATGTATACAGAGAATCTTAACACTCAATATGTACACGAGAATTTAAATTATACCCTAAGTCTGCGACTTCGTCCGCGTCACTTTATATAATTCTAAAATAAAAGTAGCCTAAGTTCCTCCTTATGACATCAGCTATCTGCCAGTGAAAGTCCCGTCAAAGTCGGTGAAGCCGTTCCAGAGATTAGCCGGAACAAACAGACAGACAGACACAAAATTGTTATCTTGGTATATGTACCATGTTTGTACATATATGCATTTAGTAAAAAAGGGTTATTTTAATATTACAAACAGACACTCCAATTTTATTTATTTGTGTACATATCTTGGTGTACCTTACACACGACCTTCTGATCCCTAACTAGATAGTTGCACTGTGGTGACCATAACTGACAAACATACATGTTTACATGTTATATAAGACCCTCTGCCCACCCCTATGGGAAGTAGCCGTAACTGTATAAATATAACTATACATTGCATTGATAACGATTTTTGGTTTTGGAAATGTTTTATCCCAATTTTCTCATCTCGTATGTGATTACATCAACAATACTATGTATATGATGTTAATATTGCTATTTATTTGACTGTAGTGTTTTTACCTCTGAAACACTACAGTCAAGTAGTGCCTAGTATGGTAATATTATACAGTCGTATATGTAAAGTTAGTGCTAATCCCGCATTGTAAGTAATTTCGTAGGTATTATTTTACTGAACAATCATTTTTTGATTCACTGTTGATTGGAATCATTTGGCGTTGCTGTTTTATCATCTATACGAAGACAAAATCCATGTTTAGCGACCTTATTTCGTTAGTGTGCATTTGGACAGTATTTAATCTGGACGAAGTGTGGAATGCCCAGATAGCGCATGGATTGTCGTAATAGCTATTGCTGAAAGATTCCTGGGTTCAAACCAATTCCGAACCTTGTTATAGCAAGCGTTCGGAGGAAAAGCCTTTTTTGTTGCAAGAGGCGAAAATATTTCAGAGTTCTTTACACTAAGAAATCTCCTATGCACATGCAACAGATGCAAATAAATACATTTAGAAATGCAGAACCGCGAATTTCTTACGTAGCATCTTTATCGAGTGAAATTTAGAAAGCGTATTACTTTGAATTGAGCGAATTAAATGCATTTAACGCATTAAATGAGTGTACACAAACGCTTGGTGCTTAGCGGTTAGTATAGATTGAAAACGATGTGTGTAGTAAGGAACGCTAACCGCAGCCGATTTATACCTCTAGGGGCAACATTTTATAAATGTCCTATTGTTTTGTGCAGTTATCGTCAGATAGCTGTTGTAGAATAATATAAAAAGAGGGATAAAAAGAGAGAACGATTTTCTAGACAAAGGTGCTGCCTGGACTGTACCTCACTTACCATCAGGTGAGTTCGCAGTAAAACGCAAGTCATTTACAACGAAAATAATTTGATTTGATTTGAAAATCAAGGGGTATAAGGAAAGGTTTTAAAGCTCCGATACATAGATTGGTAATCCTGTACTTCATGCTCCTTCATATAATAATGGCAAAAGTTATTATCAATTATGCGGAGGGGAGTGCGATTTAAGTGAGCGTATACTTCGAAACTTTTGTTTATTGCGTTTTAAAACTTACTTGTGTCTATCTGTATATTAGTGCATCTGTTTAGCTATAAACCGAGTTAGTTATATTCAATTTATTTCGAATTTAGAGGTAATACGATGCATATTCACGTATTAAATGCATATTGTATTTTCGAAAACATTAACAATATGGTACAACAATAACGAAAGTAAGATTTTATGCACGTGGTAACAACCAAACGCAGCCTTGATCCGGGTAAATATGGATTACATCCGGATGAAATCAAATACAAAACCTTTTTAAAGCAGTAATGTTGTATGACGAATTATATTTAAAAGCTGTGGGCACAAACCAGCTCAACCAACTAGTGCAGCTCTGCGTGCCCTGGAGTGAGATGAAAGATGAAAGATCGATTCCTGTTTGTATCTTCATGTATTTGCGAAGTTCTTTCTGGTATAGTTAAAAAGCAACTTTAAAAATAAGACTTCTCTTGCTTAAAACAAAGCGACTCATCGTCTGAGCAAAATATTTTTTTTCTCTTGAGGCCCAGCATCAGCCTTTTCTAGGAATAAATTTATTGGTATGCTAGTTACATTCATTTTTGTCCTGGCTTGCGAATATATTGCTAGAGTTTCCCTATAGATCTTTCTATGAAATATTCAAATTAGATAAAAGAAACGAAAAACATGACGGAAATGCAATTTTCAGTTAAACGTATTCTAAGCAGCTGTAAAGCAGCAAAAGTTTCTTAAATACGTATCCTGAAATTTCAGAGGGAACAACAATATATTATATATATATATATATATACGATATATTTGAACTTTCTGGAGACCAATGTAATTACACTAAGCTATTAATAATAAGAGTTCATTAAATTTTATACAAATGTAAGTATTTCACCTCTGCCAGCTAAAGAGGTAATTTGGGTAAATGATATAAATTGGTAGTTAAATTAATAACACGTTACAGTGAAGTTTAATTATTGACACATATTTATACCGTATAGCAATTTTAAATCTCTGTTTTTACAGTAAAAAAGTCACGTAGTAAAATTATTCACGAAGTGTTAAGCGGTTATTCATATTTTAAATGCGTTTCGGAAACAATATAAATTATTCCAATACTGAATTGTGTGCCGTCACAAATGTAATTTGTAGGATCGTGTTGATATTTGATTTGAAATTAAGTGCAATAATTGTCGAAACGCAATTGCACATGAAAGGGTGCGCCTGCGCACACCGTAGGCATCGCGAAAAACAAAAAACAGAAAAGCAAGATGGCGGACTTTCTCGCCAGTTCCTAGCGACGCTGACGTCACTGGACGACGTGTCCTTGTATCTAGTGTCTAGCCCACTTTTTATTCGATATTATATTTTATTGTAAATGAAACAATTGTGTGTCAATTCTATCCAGGTATGTTCTGATTTACGCATCTCTGTACTCGCGTCGGCAAATATCGAATGAATTCTTAAAATAGCTTTGTGACAAATACGCGGCAAAATTTGTACTTTGAATTAAGGATGCTCGAGGTAATATTGGAACACAAAATAAAAGTGAAACATAAGGCATGCAAAACGAAAAGTGTAAAAAAAAATAAAAAGTACTCACCAAAAAAATAATCAACCGAAAACACAAGTGTCCAACAAAAAATATCTAAATAATTATAAAAAAATAATAATCACAACACGACACGAGGCACTGGTACAGTCTTTTGTAAAATCAAAAAGAAAAAATCTTGAATACATTTATTTGTGATCATTTAAGTCATTATCGGACTCGTCTGTAAAAAATAGCAAATTTAAAAACATAGCGCCCGCTTCCGAATTTTAGAACGAAACGCCCGTTAAGAAATTTTTTGACAATACGCAATAAATGTTTATTTATCTATTAGACGAATATAAAATCAAATTAGAATCCGACTAGATCCGGCCGACGCGTTCGGAGATCTTTATTATTCAAAAAATTGCGACGAACTGGCGCGCTAATAAAGCTGGCAGGAAGGACGCCTTTTCATAGTGATGTAGACATAAAATACTTTTCAAAAATCTCCAACGAGCGTTTTGAGCCAAAAAATCTAACCTAACCTAACCCTGTCGGGCGGGCGACTGGCGGGCGCGTAGGGGCCGCATTGCCAAATATTTTTTTTGCATCTCGGCCGAATTATGCACTTGTATGCGACTTACGGCGTCCCTTCATTGTAGTGGTGCGACATGTACCGATTGGGCATTTTTATGTCTTCGCCGTGTGTGTGTCACTCACACGCGCAGCATCGACGAAATTTTTACTCGTGTGCGTTCGGCGTGGCCCTTCGGCTGCGAGTTTCTTTAAAATTTCGGCGTGTTATGTAAACATGTAGGATTTTTTTTACCGCCACTAAAATATTTAGGTGTTGCCCTGAGGGGTCGACGGCCGAGTTTTTCGGGAACTCTGACTAATTTCGCCAAAAGGATCCGATTCGCCGTTCACCATCGCTCCAGCAACAGGAGCTGTGTTGTTTACGAACGCTCCAACCCGTGCCCCGTTGTTTGGGCGTTTCGGCGCGAGCGCATTTAAAAAAGTCAAACGCTGTTTTCGTATCCGTAAAAAGAGAAAAAATATTTTCCTCTCACTTATTGTAAACTTCCGGATGTGAACGTTTTGAATTATGAATCGTGCGCCGTATATACATATATGTGTATATTTTTAACTCTACAACATACGATACCTTGCTGCGATAGCTGCTCGATTGTCCTTTAATCTCGTCAATGACAAATCCCGGCGGCCGGTACTATTCATCTATTTTGTTCGGACATTAAATTCGTGAGTCAATTAGATTTGACGACGGAAGGGGTCTATTATATTGGCTGGGAGTAAGCGACTTCCCACGTCTTCTAGGTGACCTATGAACAATAGGTAGCGACGTAAGCGAGAGTATTCACAAACACTGTACCTAACTCTATTTATATCTACATCATGTTTGTTTATTACGAATTTGTAGTGAACTATTGATGCGGACTACCTTTGTAATATACTAACAGATATTTCCTCCACCTGTTGATTAGATATTAGATATTTTTCATCCGCTGACGCCCGTGGACATCTGCAACCAATTTCTAATATGACTGGAACAATTAGTCTGAATTGCTTCTGTTAGTAATAAGACTGTTAGTTGATCGGGAAGTCGAGAGTCTCCGACATCGGCGTGTATGTATGAAGAGAGTGATGAATGTAGATGAAACGCGTAAGGTTTGTAACAACAGATATATTTGACACTCGGTGCTTTCTGCCTACCCCGTTAGAGACCTGGAATGATGCTATAATAATAATTACTTGGTTAGTATTCATTGGGAACATGACTGCGGTAATAGGACTATTAATAAGATTAGTCTGGTTAGTATGTGTTAGTATTGCAATTAGTATTAGTATCCGTGCTATTAGAGGTCGGCTTCAAATGCCGGACTACTCTTGAGGACTGAGACTGTCGTCTCTAGCATACACGTAGACAGTAAAGAAGTAAATACATGTGTTATAGAAATTACATGAAAGTTGTTTATGTATGTATGTTCATGTTATTCCTGAAGATTCTCTCGGAATGCCTCATGTGCATGTTAGGTAAAGCCATCCTATAGATTGTCGTACACGTGCATTATTCATTCATTAATATATGTTTCATTAAATGAATCATAATCTGAATTGTGTATACTAATGACTACAATTAGAATTTTTTCGTGGCGGAAGTACCTAATTATGTGTATCTAATTGTATATAAAGTTAATTAAAATCATCTATAAAATTTTACTATATCAAGATTTTCCAAACGACTAACAAATGAATGTGTCAATAACTCCTTTTCAAATTATGGATAGAAATATGACATTAATGAAGTATATTAAGAATGAAAAAAAATTAAGATTTTTCTATATTACAATGCAGCTCATTTCGTATTTAATTATATGTAAATAGACAAGTTACGTTACGTTCAAAATAAATATGATATATGAGTTAATAATTTTTTTATTAATTTCATAAATATACCTGCGGGTCAGGGTAATATCATATTTTGAATAGGATTTGGCGCATATTAAATCTAACACTTTATTTAGAGTAATTAATTATTTCATCTTGATTTTTTTCAAATTTTTTTCAACTTCCTTATAAAGTACACACATGATATACATTTTATATAAACACGTAACCATCACTTTGTACTATACGCGCAACGGCCCGAACATTATTTATGACCTTTTACTAATTAGGCCGCTTAAAAAAACGGTTCAAGTATAAAACTGAAGTAAAAAGAGCGGAAAAGGTCGTCAGGACCACAGGTGCCCTAAAAATAGGACAAAAGCGTCCCTTTGAAACTATCCAGCCCTGACCGGGCCCGCAGAAAGATAGTGGGTAAGGACGACTGATACAGGGTGTACTTATCTATCACATAACATGCCCTATCGATTGCTCTACAAGTGGTTTACGCAACGAATCGTCAAGTTTAGTAAATCCGGCTTCAAACAGATTTTGAACGAATTATTTTTTTCCACCCTTTTGTTTTCCACGTTAAGGTTTAGGGTGTACCACACTGATCAGTTGCGGATTAGCAAATTTGACACAGCTCAGAGAAAATTGTGGTAACCACTGACCTGTGCTGAGATTCTTTAAGATATTTTTTCTTCATCGTTATAGCGAGCGGGCGAGTTAGTTTTAATTATTACGCGCGCTTCTCGCTTCCGAACCAGTTTTCACCGGTTAATACTGGTTAGAGCAGGTTATAAATATTTGACAATGGGAGACCATTTACGCTTGTGTATGAGAAAGTTCTCAAAGGAGTCGTGTTGTATTTATAATAGTTATAACTATATAATCTTAGGCTCAAGCAGTTTAGGATGCAATCTCTCTGCTAAGCACCAAGACGAGATGAGCATCGAACCTACGTCCACGGCTCAGATGTCAGGTTTGTAAAACTGGAGAACCAATGGTCCAATGAATAGAATTCATGATAGCCTAACACCTGTGCATTAAATAGTTTTCGTAAATAGTTCCGCACCGTTAGCGATGTGCAGCACCCTGGAAAACGCGACGGTTAAAGGGTTCTGAAAGTAGGTTATTTTTATACAATTTTATCGAATAGTTAAAGGTGCTTGAAAAATTGCTTAATTACCCAAGAAGTAGCTTTATGTACGTGCGTAAATAAAATGTGTACCTGTGGGTGATTACTGTTTAGGTTACATGAGTATATAAGTTAGGCAACAGTCCTTATTGAACACTGTCCTTTCCCTGGTAATGGGCTGATGGGAAGGATTTTTTTGAATAAATTCATCTCCACAGACTCAACGTTCGTGATATATTTTTAATAGTTATAACAAATTGTAGTTAGAATATTTTTTCCCCCTTACTCCACTAATCGTTGTTACAAAATCCTACATATTTCTATAGTATAAGAGTCTCTGTTACGCATGGCTTCTCTGTTCTGTCTTGTGGGACCATTGAGCTATGCGTCTTCGTCGTTATCAATTTAATAAGTATTGGTGATTAAAGTATGCATGCCACGGTGCCCTTCGAACAAGAGTATAAACATACAATTGGTAGCTCCAAAAGCTTTTAGCGCGTATTGTCCAAGTAAAACTTAGTTTGCGTTTTTCTGAAAAAAAAACTGGCATTAACTGTAATTTACTGCCCACGACGGGACCGCGCCATGTACCTTTTACCCTTTTCGCAAGTTTTAACAATATTTTGCGTAGATAAATGTTGGTTATTAGATAATAATATTAATTTGTATGTGTCTGTCCTACAGAAGTTTCTCGCAATTTCGCGAATATTAAATCTTTTATTCCCTTTATAAACTAAAAGATTGAGAGACAAAGTTTCTATTTCAATATTGTGCTCTATATTATTCGGTGGAACGCAGTAGTGATTTCTTAAAAATATGTCAAATTTAAGAGCGCCCTGTATCGTCCTAATCGCGAAACGAGTCCCATACAGAGACACGTAGAGACGTATACAGTGTGCGTGTGCGCATTAGATCGATGGCGTAGGGTTGTCGGCCGTTCGCCCTTGTTAGAAAAAGGACGGTCCAACGTATAACTACATCGATGTTGGCATAGAGTTGAGTTAACACAGATAAGTCAGCCCTGTGATGGATATTGTTAAGCATCCATTTTGAATGGTATAAAGAATGGACCTAATAGGAATGTTATGTTGTTATTTATCTTTGAGTTTCAAGTAGGCACTGACTGACGGTGGAGTCAAAAGTCTCCGAAACCGGCCTGTATGCATGAAGAGAGTGATCAATGTAGACGAAGCACGTCAGGTTTGTAAGGACAGAGATATTTGGCACTCGGAGCTTTCTGCCTACCCCGTTAGGACCTGGCGTGATGTATGTTGTTGAATTTCAAATATCGCCGTTTATAATGCTGTGGTTTGAAATGACATGGATTTTTGTAAGATAATAGTACCACCGGTGTTATGAATCCTTCGTTTAAAGTTATTGGAGGCTTTCAGAGTCCAGAATATATGGTGGTTGAGGAATCTTTGTAAAGCCAGTATCCGAGTGGCGCTTCTATATTAATTTTCATTGCTCTGTGTATGGCTGGATACGCACACAGCCGCGGCGCGCCGGCGCAGCTTCGTAGACACCTTTTGTTTGGGACACTTCGTTTTCGGGATTATGCCTTTTTGTTCGACGGAATTAATTTGAAAAACGTTTCTAACTTCGATGTTTGTTTTAAGGTTTTCTTATTCAATTTTTTATGCGAGCTCCGTGTGACGTGTAAACGATTTTTGGACTCGTTTTTGCTGTATTGGGAAGTTTTCGAGAGGTTAATTTGCAAAAGTAAACAAGGTTGTAGCGTACTTTTAAATTCGGATTAAAAACATATTTTAAATCAAAATTATAACCGAAACCTATACACTAAACTTACTTAACATTCATTAGGAAGACAGCTTGATGGGGAAGGAGTTAAGTGAATTTTTTGAAATCGATGTACTCTGAGAGATATAAATACACTTCGAACAGCTGATTGATTTTTCGATATAATTTCGCAAGGAGTCGTTAGCATTCGTGCGGTTTATTAAACACGCGGTTCTAAATATTACGATCTCACATGCGAATTGAAAAGCGGTTCAATCGCACAGTACTCGGGTCGGGAAACTTTCAGATTATACCACTTGTATGTGCGTATGAAGCCATGTATTTTTATGTAACATTACATGCACAAAGTTCGTTAGACACACGTTCGTTCGTTAGGTAATTAAAGGATTTGTATTCCATTAAACTAATCCACCTCCTCACGTGTTACATTGTCTCCGTATCTTTATACCACTAACAATCACGTGGGTCAGTTCGTTGCTTATAGATAGATAAAAAGATAAGCGGGAATAAGCCGTTAATGGTAACTAACATCCATTGTTCCCAAAGCCGAACAGAAGTACAAGGCGATGCACAAGGTCGTTCAACCCCACCTCTACACATCCTAGATTTAACATTGATTCCAAAATAACCATTTCAAAGAACGACTCGGATGTTGTTTTGAATTCGGAGCCAGACGTGCATTGAGCATAGTTTAATAACCGAGTGATCTAGCCAAATATAAACTGACCTTCCCAACAACCAATGACACACCAGTAACGACCGCCGCTAGCCAAATTGTTCTAACATTATTTAACCTTGCGTTGTCTAGGACAAATGGACAAACATATCCGTAATACACTATTTGCATCATCGATGTAACACGATAATGCATCATGATGTCGACTTTGCAATGAATTTTTCGTTTACAATATTATAAAACGTCTGTTATATTGGCCGTATCAATTTTGAAGGGAACATAGTAATGCAAGGAACAATTAACTAACCTAAACTAGTAGACCTAATGTTTTAAACAAGTTTACATAAATAAGTTACTTTTACTAGCGAGACATCTGAATGGAATTGTGTCTACTAGAATTGTGTCTACTGGAATTGTGTCTACTAGAATTGTGTCTACTGGAATTGTGTGTAATTCGATTCTCATACAATACTGGATCCCCACTTATTTTCTGAAGAGGTTGAATTAAAAAATAGGTATCCTATGTTTTTTTCCAGGTTCCAAATGATCGCTTTATTGAATTTCATCACAATTAATACAGAGATTCGACTAAGAAAGAGTAACAACCATTCAAACGTGCTTATAACATTAGCTCCGATGGAAATAAGGTATCACAACGAAAATACAGAATCGATTGTAATTTAAGCTAGTAGGGTATCTACGCGTAGTCGTAGCTCATATGATTTATTCAACGTTTAACACTGTGGAAAAACATGCAGCCGGGAATTTGGTTTGTTCTTACTGATCATATTAATAGGCAGTCGGTGTGTTTCGAAGTTCGATGCACTGGTGAGATTTTTGAACTGCGCGCGTCATCAGCGCATATATTGAACTTTTCATGCGACTACTTGTAGAGAACGCTACAAATGTCTGTATTATTTCACAGGATATAAAATAGATGAGATGCTTGGTTATTGAATTTACTTACGTAGTTAGCAAAAAAGGTTCAGGATTAGAAATAATATGCAGTTAAAATGAGACAGTATTATTTTTACATAGCATTCATATATTGTACAATTAATGATGGTTAAATTACATCGATTTTATTCATAAGTCGAAAAAGAATATCTTTTTTTAATCACCATAGATAACTACAAAATGTAACGAAAACTTTACATCCAAAAGTTTCAAATCCCAGTTCTATAAAACAATATAAATTGTACTTTAAATGTTTAGTTAGCAGACATGAGAAGATATATTACGTGTTAGTAATGCAAATCTAATTTAACATTGCCGGGTCGGGCAACGGCCGCTAGGCTGAAGGTCAGCGAGGTCGTTCGTTGTGCCAGACTATCTAGCTCTATTTGGTACCTAAACATTGCGCTCGTTCTACGTCTTAACATTTTCCTTATTGTGCTAGGGAAATGTACGAGTATAGAGATTCTCTTTGAGAGAAGTTTACCAAATCCACATTTTGTTAATCCCTCATCGTAAATGAAGGTTTTATATCAAAATTATACGACGAAATCAAAATTGTTGTTTACTTAAAATTCTTGAGTTGTTTTCATCATATAAACCTGATGTTTATAGTATAACGTAAAGTCGAATATAATTATGGTATTTTTTAATTTAAATTCATTCTATACTTATAACTTTATCTTTTAGATATGTTTTGCAGTTAGCATTCTATATTATTGTTGTAAAAATGTTTTATTTTTATTTATTAGGCCACGTAACTTTGTGTGATAGAAAAATATCGTTAATCGTAAACAACATACATATCGCTAACGTACGTTATATCAAAGATGAATAAAATAAACATTAAAATAATAATGATAATAATTATTTTTTATCAGTTAAAAGATTTAAATAAAAGTTTATTATTATATTAGTTCGTTTCCTCTATAAATCACTTAGGTATGACGTGGTAGATAAATTGCATTGAATAAAAACATTGACCCTAGACTGAAGGTCGCGCGGCTGCGGCAGGCCGCGTTGTGGTAGGTTCTGTCTATTTCGCATTAGAAATACGTAACGACGTTCAAATTATTTGTATATTTTTGCTTCGAAAGCTAAATAAATCGTTAGCATAATTCAAGGGTGATATTTCGAAGTTTTAACGTATTATTTTCAGTGATTGCACAAAACATTAAATTAAGGGAAAAAAGAAAGTATTACAAAATAATGCATGCAATCATTTACGGATGGTGGGTACGGTACTTTAAGTTTTCATATAAGGATTCTCTAAGATGATTTTATTTCGAATTGAGAATTCTAATAATAATAACATTTTATAATTATTACATTCTTCTTATTATTATTTTAACATTTTAATATTGTGTAATTTTTCGTCGAAATTTTTTTCATGGTCATTATTTTAAGATTTTTTAAAGAGTTACCAAGCTACTTTTGGAAATTTAGAATCCGTACCGTTCTCATTTATATTCTCTTCTATATAGGTTTTTTTTTTCTATTCAAAAACTTCATTCTATCTTACCATACAGGATGTTTGAATATCATCCGTTTTACGATTTTGAGGTTGTACCCGGCGTTAAATGAATAATTGAATTATATATAACAACGCACGTCCAATAATAATTTTAGCGCATTACCAGGGGCTTTAATGAATAATTTAAATAAACACCTTTTTGTTGTTTATTAAGTAATTAATTATTCTTACTTAACGCAACTATTGTAAATGTACTTGAGAATTATTATAAAAATGGAAATATACAATATTTTTTGGCCTTTCAGCACTGAAGCGCTTTTGCAATATCGTTTGAATAAATATCCTATGCGAGCCAGTGACCGCTCGCGAAGGTCATGCGTTAGATCGCTGGATGCAGTTCTGACTCATTTCAATGTTATACCTATTATTAATTTAAATTGAACGTAGTTATTATAATAGCGTCGAATGCGGCTGATTGTTTTTGCGAAGTACGATATGAGCTATGTTTGTGATACGGGATTCTTACGCCCCTTTTTAAACTCACGACGCGCGTAGAGAGATGTAGATTTGGCCAAGTTGCAGTTTATATAGAGATGGATTGTGGAAACCGATAATTTACATATAACACGTATTACAAATACATTAAATACATTAAATAAAATACTCATTGTTTACGTTTATACCGTCAATGTTAAGCAAAAATCTAAGGTTTCAACTTAGACGAGCTAGTCTTATTGTGCTTATGTTGAATGTCGAACAATTAATTTAGTACATAAATATATATATATATATATATATATATATATATATATATATGCCTAAATGCATAGGTCATGTGCCTAATTTTACACCTAAACACAGAACGCAAGTTACGATCATCACTTAAATATCGGAAGTCGGAATCGAACCGACACCTTCTTGAACAGCACCGGCTGTGATCATCGAGGCCATACGTACCTAGATGTACAAATGTGATTCGTCTGCGGCGTCCCGACTTCGAATCAGTACACATTCCCAAGTTTTCCGTCCAGGTTCAACGTATCGTTTAATTCAGCAGTGGAATACCTAAACTGCGCTATCCGCGCGGTGCCACTGACCGCTAGTTTTGAAGGTTACTTGATTAGATCGCTGACTCGCCGCTGTGGGGTCTAAGCGCACTATCGGTTACCATAAACAGCCACTTGCACCATACGTGCGCTCGTCCATACCCTGCCAAATGAGCTGTACCTGTTTCATTGTTTGCAATAATGTTTCTTCCTTGCAGTGTGTATGGGCCCTTAACAAATAAATAACATTTTCTTGATACCTAACGTGCCTTTTTTCCTAAGTATTCACAATGTATGGTTTTTTAATGTTATGTTTAAGTTTATTTAACGTACACAAAATGAAAATAGCGAATATGAACATTTGTATTGTCTTTTATGTACAATGTTTTGGTAGAAAAATGATTGAGTATGCGATTTTAGTACGAAATTACCGTGGGTTTGACTATGAGCTCATCTCATGGTGAAGTGCAGTCTACAAAGTGCCTGTACACTCGTTTGGACCGATTCCAAGTTGCACGTGTCACAAAACAGACGGCGGCAAGCTGCTCCAATCTTTGGCAATTTGCAGCAGAAATGCGTTAGTTAAGCATTTACATTGCTTATGTATACATACATATTGATACAATAAATACAATATGCAATATCGGATACTAAACTGGCGGAATCGCATTCACTGACCTCTTGGTCTAATTTTTAGAGACCTGGTCTTCAAAACCGGAGATCGTGGTTTCAGTTCCCACCCATTTGTGTGATGAGCACATTTGTTTTGCGTGTAATAAAAATATCTATATAAGTATTATACAGCATGAATGTATGTATGTTTATCAGCTGTCCGGTCATCATAACACAGGTATTCAACTGCCTATTTTGGAATGAGAATATTTGTGTGTCCCAAAAAAATTCTCTACACTGGGGTACTGGCTATTCCCTTTGCGAAGAACTCACTACCAGTATTACAGAATTAAAGAAAGGTACAATTTTTAATCAATCGAATGGACAAATAGCGCGGTCAAAAATTCCCGTCCAATACAATGGTCACTCAACAAAATACAAAATCTATCAGCTCACCCAATTGCCCCGGGAACATTCCAAAACAATAGGTAGGTACATTGTTAAAAATATTGTCTAAAATTGCAAAATTTTTCCATTTTATTATTATACAAACAAATTTATTTCAAACTGTAGTCATCCAGTTGGCCCTTACGTATAGTATCAATGTTTTCTATAATAATAAACAATGATGAAATATACTCGCTTAAAAAGTTACCAATTCAATGTAGTATTTTATTGTTTTTTTTGCAGGCAAAAATGTTACATCGTAACATTATGCCCTTTAGTCATATATACCATATTATGCAGCATAGATAAAAAAGCATATCATAAACAGAATACCACAGATAAAATCTTGTTAATTGAATATTG
>DWDX01001142.1:0-20278 GCA_018245675.1 Agara michaeli | reverse complement strand
ATCCTCCTCCTTTTTTTGAAGTCGGTTAAAAACGTATTGAAAAGGACTATTCTAATTATATTTACAAAAGCAAAATTTAAAGTGCTATTATCTTCGTATATCTGAACAAATTGCGACACGCAATTTTTATGTTTGCTTCAAAATGGCCTACTATGTAGTTCCAAATTGAACACTGTGGTATAAGAGAAATACAACCCAGATCCCAAGACGCAAGGAGCTATTGTATACGTCGAATATTGTAACTGTATGAACTGAGAAAAATAATATCTTTGTATTTATTTTCGATAACACGAACGTCAAATGCAGCGTACCGTATAATTAGCGGGTAAATATTATTGTAGCGTTCGATAGGTCATATTAAGTCCATTTGTCTCGTGGTTAACACTAAAGAGAAGTATCTCATGTAATTTTACAAATGAGCAATAATTCAGTTACACCAATTGCTTTTGAAATTGAATCAATCAGCCTATAATTGGTTAATTATCGAACGAGCCTCACGTTAATTTCGTTCTGTTCGAATTCATCTTACTATGTTCGGTGCAAATCTAATTTTCGGACTGTCGCTCTCAATTCGTGGATTCATGTGTAACCTTTACACAGTGGCCGAGTAAAACAATGTCTACTATTTTTTTGAAACAAACGTACTAATTATTAAACTTTGCGTACTTTGTATGTTAAACAGCTAATGGAACTTCCTCTAAAATGGGATCGAATATTTTGCATAATTTTGATCTGTTGATAAAGTATTAATTAATTAATTAATTTTCATCTGTCTTTGGTTTGAAAAATAATGTAACTAGACTACTTAAAATAGGTGTAAACAACCATAACTTCGAATAATTATGTCATAACTGACAAGGTCGGATATTGATATCCATCGGTTAGTGCATAACTACCACCAGAAATGACTGATAGTTACCATCGCAGCAACACTTTTGCTGCTGAGTTTCGTTATAATTCCGTTCTTGCTAAATTTACACAAACTACGATGCCCTGACATAGATTGATGAAGATAAGGCAAACCGTCTAATCCGATTGTTGAAAGTTTTTAGCCGCCGGAGGCTTCGGCTGTCAGTGTTTCCTGACGCTATGTTTAAGATACGCGCAATAGATCGCAGACCGTATCTTACCATATCTTACCGTACTTTTTAACTTAATTATAGGTACTGTTATTCATATGAACAATTGAGTCATAAGATAAACCTAACTACAATAACAGTTCTCTCCAATCATTGAATAAATTACCACGCTGGATATTGCTTGCACAGACGCTAGTAATACATAAATGTTTTATATTACTACTAGATAAGACGAAAGAGTTGTGATAAAATGAACAGATTCTTCTGTTATTAAATTATGTAATTAAATTAAAATTTCCGTCTAGGAACATAAAAACTTTAAAGCTTTCGTGAGTATATCTTCAAAGAAGTCAATAAATTATAGCTTTTCCGACAATCATATTGTAGTACAGCATTGTTTATATAAATTTCGAAAATGGTGAATTCTTCTAAGTCCGTAACTACATATATAGTTTCTTTGAAGACCTCTTTTTATACACCTTGAACTATCGGAGTGAGCGGCAAGTTGTTACGATATAATTTTATTGTCACGGGCCATCCTTATGGTAATTTCCTACAGTTCCAACTCAACTCGCTGTTCACGTCGCAAATGTAATTTGCAACTGTAGTTTTTATTTGCATGGCACTAGCGCTGAACTTTATTTAGTTTTAAGCCGTCGAATAGCTTTCTAGCGTTTACTCCTGCCCGTTAGTTTTTATTTATCTTCATTCCTCAATATTATTTACACATAAGTATCAAAGTCCTCAATGCAAAATATTTTAATTGGTATTTGGTATATTATTCTTTGCTTTAATTTTAATACGTAAATATTATAATATTGAATCATCATTAAGATTTCTCTTACATCTTACATTCATCATTACTTCTCAAAAATGTATTGATCTAACTAATAATGCTCGGTCAAATCGTTATCTGTCAGATTAAAATTGTTGATAATTTATTTTGTGGTTACATGTTTATGTGAGCGATATTGCATAAACCTCTAGAAAGAGAAATTAAAACGGAGTTGGAGCGTAATATAACATTATTACAGGAGCAGCCAACCATCGGGTAGAAATATTGGAGCCATATTTTCTCCGTTCGTTGGATATCGAAGACGTCAGTGGGACTCCGGAGAGCGCAGAAGACGTA
The DNA here is from genome assembly GCA_018245675.1 of Agara michaeli. Lineage (NCBI taxonomy): Eukaryota > Metazoa > Arthropoda > Insecta > Lepidoptera > Hesperiidae > Agara > Agara michaeli. The sequence goes on along the minus strand of DWDX01001142.1, from coordinate 18,067 downwards.
ATTGCTTCGAAGAAATAACAGTACGTTCCGATTAGGTTTTCGCTATTGTTCTTGTAAGGTTGTATATGAGTTGTTCTTGCTCCTTTGTAATTTATTACTGTTAGAACAATAGAAATAAAATTTGACCTTCGCTATAATATCGGTTCGAGCTATATATTTTTTTCAATTTATTGTTTGTACAGAACATGTTTCGTTAAATGGTCATATTTTTTTTTATTTCGAACAGAAAAGATTAAAAAGTTCCGCAAAGTAAAGATGCTAACCGATAAAATTGACGTTATTTCATGAAGAGAAAATAATGGCAGTGTTCTACAAAATAAAACCAAAAATCCACACCCGAAAAAATAATGGGGAAAAATTATTTACGACACGGACTCCATTACTCAGGCTTATAAAATATTGCTAAAATACTTATCGCTCCTCTGCAGGCCTTTATAACGGTCAAATTCTTTGTTCAATAAATATTAACTTCAAGCAATTTCTGTCTATACGCCAAATATTTCGATAGCGAAATACAAAATTTCGTTTGAATCGCATAACGAATTGATAACTCTCTAAATCGAAAGCGAAATCGCTTATGTTACGTTTCCAAAATTTATTAAGAAACAATTATCTTATTAAGCTAACCTTAAACGATTTCTCTTTGCAAAAAGTAGGTACATTAACATATCATGAGAGATGAAACGTATCTGATTGAAAAATAATGCTATAATCACATCATACTTTTTATTATTTCGACTTCTTTTAATATTAATATTTAGATATTTGTTTCTGAGCATCTGATTGAGTATGATTTTTAGATACTCCTAGTCATGTGACATCCAATATCTGCTTCCATATTTATGTGCATTTGCAAGACCAATGTGAGATCGTCTATATACACTAAGGAAGTTCCACGCTGAGTTGCAGTAAATATGAAGATGTAGCAAAGATGTTCTTTACTACCATTCAGCGTTTATTCCTTTGTGTGATTTTATACACTGTGTCATTGAATGTTCAGTTTCAGTAGCTAGTGATAAATAAACTAAATTACAACGAGACCCATTATATAATAACACGAAAAGTGATGACAATTTAGGTGAATTAGCATTCATCAATAAATCGAGACAAAAATCAAACAAATATTGTTACAAAAGTTACATTTCCCGAATCATTTTGCAGTTGATTTACTTAAAAAATCATTCACCCTCAGTTAGCTTTTAGCGTTCGGACAAGCCGATAAGAATCCGAAAATTTACAAGATTCCCCTTGAGAGAAAGTAAAGTTAACAGAAAGAAAAAATCAAATCAACGTAACATGCTCAGAACGATATTTTCATTGAATGAATAGGATCGGCTTATCGCATATAAACACGTCAGGGATACTTTTATTTTATACTTTCATATGAATATTTTATTGAAAGATTCTTTCATGTTCGCTTAATAAAGCGGAAAGAAAATACGTACATTTTTATACTCTGTATCATTCTGTTTCGTTTTATCAATGCAATGAGTTTTTGTAATTAATTTCAAATGACTGCGGTTTTTAATCTTTGACGTTCATCAAACATCTGCGTACAGTGTGAGTATATTCCAAAATGCGAACAATGCGTACTAAAAGGATGGGAATTGGTTACAGACATGATATTTCCTACAAAAAGATTTTTTACTTTTTCCGGGAAATAATATGGCTATATTTTAAGCGCTTGTCACTTAAACTTATATTGCATTGCGCTCACTTGTTGTCCAACATCGCGTTTAGTTATTGCTGAAAACGTATGATATACAGTAGGCGAGCTTTTACTAATCTGAAATGATAAAAGAAACGCTACTAGATAGTTATTATCATTCAACTTGAGGCTGATTTTTGCTTACAATTATTGACTTACGTATATTATTATGTGTGTGTGCTATTTTGAACCAAGTGTGTTATATATAGCTGATACTATAAATATTTAGAGTGTTATTTTCAAATATGCAGTTACATTCATGATTTAAAGGTCTTAGACTTTATTCACTACTTATTTGTTAACATGTTTTGAAATTCGTGCAGTCTACGAAACTCAGTCTATGAAATGTTCTCATTAAAAGGTGGATCCAGAGCGGAGCTATTGTTTGTTTTATAAACAACTTAGCTGAAACTAACTTCGAGCGCCACTTTGTTCCGCAACTCAAATAAACACTGACACGGGATACGGCTTTCAATCGTAATCCGAGAACTAATGTCAATTTTATTATAGATTTACGTCAAAAAGAAAGCCAAAACGTCTATTTGTACGAAATACATGTTAAGATTTAGCAGAATTGATTACATTAATATGGATTAATGTAAATGGTTGAGTTGATGGTACATAATCTAAAATGTTACAGTTGATGGTAAATAATGGTATTTACCATCAACTGTAACATTTTAGATATTCAAATAAATGTAAATCAATTAAATTAAAATACACAAAAAAATTACTTTACCTTACCGCGGTGCCTTATTGTTCATTAGCTCAGTTAGTGATGCGTATTTTTTATTAATATACCTCATTTTGGATAACCAGAGAACTTACTATGTATTTATACTATTTGCTACTTACTATTTTGTGTTACATACATATATCAACCGTTAGTAAACTAAGTCCAGATAGTATTTAATAAAGAATATGTCTAGTCCATGTTATTGATACCCCGATTTGATAGACAGCGGAAGTTACTTTTGCCTATACAATATAAATTAGAATATTAGAATATATGAACATAGAATCGTAATGCAATTTCATACGAAGATCTGGCAATTTGAGGTTTTACATACCACACAGATACGTATTAGAATTAAATACCTTAGAATACCCGATAGATTCAATACTGGAAAACCGTTCACTGTCGTAATAAAAGAGTGTCTACAAATGTAATTGCGATCCTATCACATTTTTCTAATTCCGGCCAACTCCAGCTCTATTATCGTATAAATAAAAAGATTTAACGTCTAATCCACGTATTTCGGTCTCATTAAGTTTCCAAGCGCTGTTCTCTCCTCTGACCTGTCGTTATCTGATTCTTATTCTATTCTCTGACTTGACCGTTTATTTGCTTTACTTATTACATTTAGAATAAATAGTTACCTAGTTTTCTTATAACATTAATTGTATAAAGCTGTTCAATTCACGCCACATATAAATGTTCGTCATAATTACGTCGATTTAAATTGTCGTAGTATAATCAATTTATGTAGGTAAGGTATATATTACTTTACATAGTAAGGTAATGTGGGAGTGTACTACACTTCTCTGCCTACCCCTTAGGGGGATTACAGGCGTGATGTTACGTACATAGTACAGTATTTATGTACATATATGATTTAATTAACCGACTTCAAAAAAAGGAGGAGGTTTTCAATACGTCTGTATTTTATTTTTAAATGTTCATAATATAACTTTAATTTAATATAGGTATAATATTCAGAATTATTTTGTAAGCAATCTGGTTATTCGTCATAACCTTAGTTAACATCGTAATCGACTTTATAAGTACAATTTTTGTTGAGTAATGAACTAAGAGAAAGTCGGATTTTAATGTTAAGTCTGAACTGTAAGGGAGAGATGTTTATCTTAAATATTATAAATTAGATTAAAATCTTTTGTATTTGACCCTGACTGGGTTCAAATAAACTTTTACTTACCATGAAACTTGAAAGGGTTCGCTAAGTGATTAACTTGGCGAACCCTCATTGTTATTGCTTCTTCAAATTAGTAAGGAACCCATTTTCACAGAGTCACCATTATTACAGTTTAAGTTATTAATTTAGTTATAATACAATATTTAAAGATAACTGGTGAAATGTGTGGGTGTACTACACTCCTTTGCCCACCCCTTATGGGATTACAGGCGTGATATTACGTTATAATACAATATTCTAACATTTTTTCAGATTTTTTTAATTTGAATATTAGTAAGACAGTTTTTACATTAGTTAAGCATTTAATATTTTTATTATGATACTAATAAGCTTAAAATATATAACTGCAATAATACAATCACTAAAGTTAATTTGAAAAAATAAATCAAGACAATGTTTTTGAAATCTCACATAACACATAGTTGCAGCGGTGTGAGAACAAGTGTTACCTACGTAGTGGAAACTGGAGTTTTTGAATTTCACATGACAAAAGAGCCGGGCGTGTTCCAGCACTTAAATCGATGAGTGACTCGACGCTCAAACATCAAGTCGCCAATGGAAACAATAGTTGGGTGCCGATATACGTAGCAGTGTCTCGTACATAACGCGATAGACCGCATAACGGAACGTACGTCGTGAATCACCACCCGCCGAAAATAAGAAAAAAAAATGCTCCTCCTTTTTTAAGTCGGTAAAAATGATAATATATTTAAAATAGCAAACAGCCTTGCCGAACGTGTAATGATAATTATTTTGAAAGGATTCGCAAACCGCTTTTTAATCACAAAATAAACAAAACGTATTATACAACGATATACGCACAGTGGTTAATAAACTAATTTATATGCACACACATAATATTGAGCATATTTAACATCTAGACGCGGAGCAAACACTGGTGCTCAATGCATGCGCGGTGCAAATATTTGTCCTGAATGGAAATTGAACCTACACGCTCTTACTGAGTAATCAGGGTCATTAATCTGCAAACCTATGGCCCAGTCGACTGACATTCAGTTGTTGTAATCGCACAACATTACGTATGTCAAACCTTCAATACAGCTTACTGTATTTATCTTACCTCAATTTCGAGGGAAATCTTAGTATAGGCTTTATCATTTCCATTGAGTCAAACGTATATGAATGAACTGTCATTGGGATTATTAGAATTGGCGTTCTACCCGATTCATTGCCAACATTCAATGTTATTAACATGTTAAGAACAATTCGCCTTTGATGAACAGATTAGTTTAACCGTATTCATTACATTTCCAACTTATTTGAGCACAAGCGGTTAAGCAGTGAACATCAGGTTCGTAGAGCTATATATCGGTGGTTTTTACATAAGAGAAAGATGTTATAATCATTAATAATAACAATTATTAATATTATTCAAAGTTAATGATATTCAAAGGTAGATTGCCAATAAAGAAACCAGCCAGGTAGGTGCCAGCAAAGAAACAAAAGAATTAGTTGTTATATAATTCATTTCTAATTCAATTAATTCTACAATTCAGATTGTATAAAAATAATTGATAATTAGTTGACCATAGTTAGACATGCTCTAATTGCTTAGATCTAATTGCTTAATTAGATGGATCTATCCACAGTATTAATAGCTCCTACTGAATATACTTATAATTAATAATAGCAGTTACTTAGTAAATGAGAACTCTAGAAGAAGACATCATAATATAACATAGCCTTAATCCGATAGCCTTTTAAGTACTTAATAGTAATGAGCTGGTTCTAAATTTTTCTTTTGTTTTCTTTATTTTTTGTCTTGAAAGCTTCCTAACTTTTTGTAGGAATGTTGTATACGGACATTTGGTGTTCTGTCGCCATTAGTCCATATATGTCAGCTGCAACGGGCACATACATAAATTTAACTTAACATATTTCGTGACCCAGATATTAGACTGAAAGTTTTTGAAGGTACTAGAATATAATATACCACTATAATAGGTACTACACGTTTTATGAAGTTTGAAAATAAACATATTTCGTAATTTCGTAAAAAGTTCCGTGATTTCAAAATGATGATATAACTGCATACCAAACAAACCGGTGCAGGTAGTTTCAGTATATGGAGTAGGTAACTCTTTGTTTCAAGTTTGAGCCGCCGCTTCTCGCTGTAGCGTCACTTCACTTCCTGAGGGTCGACAGTAATCTATATCATCCTGTCTTTGTTCTCCCACAGCATTTAGCAGGATTGTCAGGTATAAAATATGTTTCTGTTACAGAAACCTGGCCCGTTGATACCTACAGTAAATATACATTTATAAAAGACAAGAAGAAAGTACATATTTATGAAGGACAAGAGGACAGAAAGAAGTTTTCGATGTGGTTAAATAAAAACAGCTAATTTTAAAATTGATCTTTTAAATATACATTTTTATATAAACTTGTGTGTAGATATACATGTAGTATAATAAATATAATAATTAAAAGCTATATGAAATGAGAAAATATACATTCTTCGATACATGAAATAAACACGCAATTCATTGTGATGACTGCGCGGGAGATATCGACATTATATTTTGTACTTAAAAGGAACAAAAATCCGCATAGCATACTATAGTTCTTTACAGAACAACAATGTACCGATGCTACCAAGTTGACATTATCGCTTACGTTCCCATTAGTCTCGCGACTGGATAAATGCCAGACAATAGAAAAAAGGGAATAATCAACGTTTGAATAGAATAAGGTGGTGCGCTTTATACCGTGTTGTTTGCGTATGCGATGTTGTTGTGGACTAACTTAGTGCCCTTGTTATCATAGTTTTATGCGGAATGATTATAAAGAAACCAATTGGCATCTTTATTAACTTAGATGATTTTTGTTTCCACTCTTGTATGATTCCACTATTATACACAAGCCAGCTTACCTCACTGATCATATTCCGATTGGCAGAGTTCACATATAACATAGACAATTCTCAGATTCTAATCATAGAAAACGCTAATCGAGTCAATGCTAATAATGTCTAAAATGGTAAGTTATTATGTAACGTAAAGTTAAATTTGTACGCCATTGAATTGATTTCAAACCGTTTCCAACTATCGTAGTGTCGCACGCTAAATGCATTTTGTACGACAATTTAGTAGCAGAATATCCTAAGCCTCTTTGTGGCTCGCCGAACAGGATCATCCCAAGCTGTCACCTTGTCCGGCTTGACGATGCGAATTGGAACTCAGTTTTAGTTAAGCGAATAATTAAGAGATCGCTTGAAAGCTGCGTTGGAATTTTACGATCAGCGAATTCAGGTCATTTAATCCGAAAATTGTTTAAAAAAATTTATAGCGAATAATATAAAGATAAATAAGGAGCACATATTTGTGCATGAAACCTTACAAATATAGTGCATTTAAATCGAATAGTTTGAATGAATATACATAGTTAAATTATTTACAGCTATCTGAGCCTGAAGAAGTGATATCCTAGTGGTTTGAATTCAGCCTCCCACTCGGAGGAGTCTGGGTTCGATCCTGGCACGCGCCTCCGATTTATTACGTGCGTCTTATAAGTGAAATTGAAGTATCACTTGCTATAAAGGCGAAGGAAAAGATCGTGAGGAAACATCTTAGAGATGTTATAAATTATATAATACTTTCTGAGGTGTGTGAAGTCTACCAATCCGCACTTGGCCAGCGTGATAGACTATGAAACTAAATCCCTCTCTCCATGAGAGGAGACCCGGTCCAGCAGTGGAACAACTGAAGAGTCGTAAAAAAAGAAATAAAATCTGAGCGTGTGGAATTTCAACGATATTATTAAACGTTCTATGTATAACCATGCATGTAATCGTTTGCAAAAAGCGTTATTAAAAAAATAATAAGTCCGATACGTAATGGTAGGATAAATAAATTTGGATCTGAGCTTTTTGTAAAGTATAAGCATATTGTATACGCAGGTATTAATTCGTAAACGATTGACTCTTTTGATTTTAGAGTAATCATGATTATATTTTAAAGATCATTTGAGTTCATTTTAAAACACGTTCGATTGTAAATCAATAAGTATTTAAAATATGGTTCATATTAAATACTACACAGTGCTGATAGAGAAGATCTTAATTTGACCTTACCAGGACTCATTGCAAAACAAACACCAACTTGACATAAAATATTTAAGTAAGAAACACCGTGTACATAACTAATTGATGACTCGTTTCCTATAACACGCAATCAAATCTCAGATTTCAATTGGACGATCCAATAACATTGTTTACACAAGTCTTGAGTAAAAGCATCGTTCAAAGGTACTATAAACATTTATCCTAGAATGTAAATTAATTGGTAATTCGTAGCCTCGCCATATATTTTTAATAGTTACGCATTCTACGGATACATGCATAGGTCGTAAATACATATTTGTTTTTAAACTTGTTAGCGGTTTACATATTCTGACAGATGTATATCTGAGTTAAGCTTTTCTTTGATCTGCTAAGCCAGTCAAAGGAAGCTTAGGCCTATGTACATAGTTGCGAACGTTAGACAAAAACCTATAGCTGAAGTAAAAAGAACTGGTTTTTGATACTCTGTTCAATTCAAACTACATAGACTTACAACGGAAGTATCATCTACAAGAGTTCTGGAACACTAAATTTGATCATAAATTTTGTGTTATGCAATCTAAACTAAGAAAAATATGTATAAGTATCTCAAGATAAAACATGTCTAAAAAATAAATATTATCTGTGAAATATAGGCATAGTCAAGTCCTAGAATATGGCGTTAGATGTGATCTGGCTAAAAATATTACAATAGGTACGGTTTATAACAGAAACACAATTTTTATTATACAGTCTCTACCCTTTTTATGTCCCACGCACCGGTCTCTCCGAGACTGCGGGACACCTGAAATATATTCCACCACGTTGCTCTGTCACGCGTCTGTCTAATGTTTTAGCCCTCCGACGAGATTTAATGGTTGTTATCCCAACGATAGCAGCCGAAAGCGACTACGTAACGTGCTATCCGAAATGTGAAAAGTTTGCAAATTTTTCCATTAGCGATGACCGACCGCGCCCCATTCCTCTTAAACTTACAGTTCGTTTGCAATCAGCAACCGTCGTCATCTGCATTTGCAAACGTCTTGGCTTATGGCGCTTTGCTTATAGTTTATAGAAATGTGATATTTATTTACGTCACAAAGCTTTATACTTTTACGTATATTTACTAGAGTATGATCTAAGATCATACTAAACTTCATCGACCACACAGATCTTACGAACTGTTGTTTCGATATGTACTTTTATTTTAGTGTGTGTAATTAGGTATAGGTTTTGCGTCTTTACTTTCATCCCCTATTTTATCCCCTTGGGAGTAGAATTGATCAAAATCCTTTTTTAGCGGATGCCTACGTCATAACATCTACCTGCATGCCAAATTTCAGCCCGATCCGTCCAGTGGTTGGACTGTGCGTTGATAGATCACTAAGTCAGTCAGTCGGTCACCTTTGAGTTATATATCTTTAGATAGCATTCGTTTACCGCCAATCTTTGGTGACGTGATTAAAGTTAGAATAGATAAGGGTACAGTGCTAAAATTGATTTGACCGAAGTAACTGTAGTAAACTGGAGTAGCGAGGAGAATGCCCAACAATGTAGAGTTGTTAGTCACCGTACAAATGAAAGTGGCCGGTGACTTTAGTAGGTAATACGATTCGGTGCGGTTGTGTTTGGCAACCGTTCGCCGCACATATCGTTAATGTATTGTTATCGTTATGTTACATTCGTAGCTAATTTAATAGCCTTGCAAATTGTTACGTAAAGCTATATTATTTACTGTTAGCACGTAAAATAAATTAGCATCTTATTTAGGTGATGTCGGACTGTGCTTTGGGCAAATTGACAAATAATCACTTCCGCAGTCCCGCCCCAGTGAATTAAAATCTCGAAAAATCGCAATGAACGTCTGAAAATGACAAGCACGTGTAAAATAAGGCTCCTTCAAAGTGTTCTTGGAGCTCTTTGTTATGGGGATTTTCAAGACAACCGTGAGAGGGTTTTCTTTCAATGCTACATATTGGTAACTTTTTTAAATTACATATTAGGCTCAGCTTAGCTTATCTTAGCTTGATAGCAAGTGAAGTGAAGTCTAGCACACTTGTCTAGAAAGTGCCTATTCACTGTTATTTTGAAAAACATCAGGTGGCCCGTCTGTCTCTCTGTCATGCTTAATTATTAGAAAAAAAGTAAAATCGTATATTTACAAAATTCTTGCAATCTGATCAAAACTGCAGCGATACCTCGTCGAGGCACGCAGCATCCCAATCTGAGAGCGGTCGCGCTCCGGCGGGCTTTACGCTTTCTCTACGACGTCTCTACACACGCGCTGCTCTATGTGCACTCATGTTATTGTCGATGCTACATCGGATGTTGTATTTACATATAGGAATATACTATATTTATTATTTACCCATAATACATGTTACACGAAATTGTTACATTAGCTCTTGAAATTTTGCTATTTTAGTTAAGTGGTTAGTTAAGTTAATTTAACGCTTAACCGATAACCGCAGGACTAACGAAGGGCTTTTTCGCAAGCTCCTTATTGTTTCATTGTTAAACACGGGTCTTCTCTTATAATAAAAAGGCTTAAGGTCCTTACCTATCTATCTAGCTGGAATAGATATCCTTACCTATCTATCTACTAATACATATAAGTGTATACTCGTATTACAGCTGAAACACACTTAATATGAGTTATATCTAATGAGTTAAGTACAAACTTGATAATTTTACATTTTAGCAAAGTAACGGGCCTCTCGACTAACATTTCAGTAACTTAAACAAGTCAAATATAGTGCTTGTTAATATCTTAGCGCGGGTACGCCGCCAGTGTTTTGGGAACCATGCCCCAAAAGAACATTTTAGTGGAAATTTTTGTTTATAAATTTTTAGTTTTTATTTCCTTTTTTATATATTTATTGTTATTACCTTTGAGCACTGTTTCAATAAATACTTATGTAAGTTATAGAAGTACAGCACAGTAACTATTAAAAACCTTCAAAGTGTTGCAATAATATTTATGATGCTAGAAATATATTAACTGACATTTAAATCTGTGTCACAACACTGGTGATATTTTAATCACTTACTTCCATAACGACAGTCAACCGAGACATAAAAACGTGTAGAAATTTGTTTTTAGACACCAGATGCCTAGACAGGCCATACCTACAGCAAAATCTACATCATTCACGTTTACTTTCATTTGCTTATTTACCTATTGAAGTGTCACGTCCGCGCCTCACATCTGTAACAAAAAAAAATAAAGATGCAGTCAACATCCAACTAAATTGAAAAATGTTGCTTTGTTCAAAAAATCAATCGACTGGCCACTTACAATAAAGACAGGTAAAGAAAAACTAACGTCAAATGACAATTGACGTTTTTCAAATGACAACTACCGTTTTTGAATAAAGAATTCTGAACTTAACAAAGAAAATTAGCGGGTTGCGTGAACTTAACTACATGTCATGTCAACAATACGGACATGTGACCGGTCGTTACCACTGAACCGCCAGCTCAAATAAAACCACCCTTATAGGATCATTTTTCATATATACAGCACATTTCATATTGAAATGTCGTTACGTAGTTATCACATAGAAAAGCTATGTTAAAATATATTCTAACGCAACAAGAACAAAGAACAATTTACTGTATCAATAAAAACTGAAGCTTTCATAGACAAAGGACTAGCCATTTGAGGTGAATGACCTAATTTTTTTAATCACATAGGGCAAAGACATAGTTAGTCCAGTAATTTCATGGGGTTTCATATTTTGATGCTAAAGAAGAAAAAGGATCTTGTTGTTGATCGAATGGTTAACCTTGATGGTTTGTCCGAGAACGATGATATTCCAATATTGATATTTAAATCGCAATCTGATGTAGGCAGTTCTGCATTCAGTTGAATCAGGCAAAGGTAGTCAAGACAAAGGAAGATTTATTTATTTGATAGTGACATTAAGTGCCAATGTTTCTATCTCTTTGTTCATTCACATATCAAGATATCATAAGCCAATGAACATACCGATACATACGTCTCGTACTTAAATGTACTACTTGCAAACTAGAAGTACTAGGCGAATAGAAACGTAAAGTACCAACTATAGTCTGACCGCTTTCACTCACACGAGTACCTATTTGTACAAGTATGTTAGTAAGTTAATCTTGCAATTAGTATAATTGTTATTACTCAACATAAAAAAGTACCAGGCTGTTAGAAATTTTTGAAGGTGAAAAGAAATATGGATAGGTTTGTGTTATTTACAATGTCGGCACCATCGGTCTTTTTAGAAAAATGCTCTAAAGGACAAAATGGTAGAGTATGCTCTGTGAAGCGTACATTGCATACATACATTGGAATGCCCTCGTAGTCGAGTGGTTAGAGACCCTGACTGCAAAACCGGAGGTCGTGGGTTCGATTCCCACCCAGGACAAACATTCGTGTGTTCAGGACATTTGTTTGTACTGTGTCTGGATGTAATAAAAATATCTATATAAGTATTATATCTTATGCATGTATATCAGCTGTCCGGTTACCATAGCACAGGCATTACAATGCCTAATTTGGAATCAGATAGCAGCGGGTTGAATTGTCCCAGTTATTATTATTTATGTTTGCTACACTGTAGATAAAGGTATCCAATTGGAATAGATCCTCAAGTCATTACAGGGTTACAAATCAATCTAAGAGTATAGTGAGACTTAGCGTGTCATACATTTTCTATAAAGTACTAGGCTATCATAAACGGGGACTAAGTATTGTGTAACTAACTCGCGGCGCAGTCAAGCCGGTTGTATAGGTTGGCGCGCTAGCATTTGCGGCTTTTCCTGCTAAGACATCATTATAGATCGAGGAGACCTGTTTGAGATCGAACCGGCAGATCGCTAAGCATTTATATGTGTCTACAGTATAATGTAGTTTCAACCAGAGGCTCCGATTTGAATTTTATGTGTTAACTTCATCAGAAAGGTATTAAGAGTGAAAAAATTGATACAATAAAAGTTGATTTAGGAGAACATTTTAATTTTTGCATTAGAATACGTTAATTTATGCTTGTGTTTTGATGTACATTTTGTTAAAAGCGAGTATTTGATTGTTAGATTCTGACTGCAGGTATAACCTCAACGACAGCTTTACATCGGGCAGTGGGCCGGAAAAATACTGATGATGAAAATGACGATGAATGCAGAGAGGCTTTTAAGCATTTTTTCGATGTTTATTACAGAAACTCTTTCATATTAAGCATTAAATTTTATTGTGTTAGAGGAAAACAGTCAGTTAGACATTATCCAGGCCCATTACTGGTCAGTACATTGACCCCATATGAAGATACCTTGCATTATAATTAACTAACACCTCTCGGTTTCGAATGCAAACACGTGTTTAAATTGTATCTTCTATCTTTTTCTTATTCTTATTTTTACCGTCGGCAAACGGAAAAGTCTTTTATTTACTAATGAATGTCTGTATTACAAACAAATGTGCTGCACACACAAATGTTTGTCCTGGGCAGGAATCGAACCTACGACCTCCAGTTTTGCAGTCACGGTCTCTAACTACTCGACGACGAGGCCAGCGTAACACGACACCAAGCATCACACATTGCTCGTGTTACCGCCGTTTTCTGGACCGGCCGACCACTAATCAGCTAATCGAGCGTGCGCGCGTCACGCTCGGCCGGACGCCGCGTATTTGGATATTGTTGATAAGAACGTAATCTTTCAAGAAAGTTTCAACGTAATGTCTCTAAAAACACCATGCAATAGAACACGTATTGTAAGCAGATCGAAACTAGCTGATATTTACACGCGATAAGCGGGCACGCGTGCTAGTTGTTGGACTAAAGCCATCTTGGAACAACTATATATACAGTCACGTCTATATTTCCTTGGGGTGTGCTAACACTAAGCATACCGGCTACGGCTTTTAACTAAAATTATTATTATTGTCAGTTGTCCCATAGCACAGGCTTTTAGGCAGGCTGTATGATTTTCGATTAGACGTACATATGATATGTGTTGTTCCCAGACTGGCTTACTTGTTGCATTAATTAAATTGCTCCGTGCACAACATGGCGAAACCCATGGTTGATAGGCAAATACAACGTCGGAACGAATCGGCGAAATTTTTACAGCAGAGCCTTGAAATATCTCGCCTCCGTTGTGATCTGTACCAATTTAACATTGAACCTTAATTACAAGCCGTGACAATGGTTGCTTCGGTTTTTTTATTTTTTATTTATTTATTTCAATGCAATTTTCAATGTCTGGTAAGATTTTCGTAAAAGAGGTACAGATTATTTGTAGCCTTTTTGCAATCTTTTTTGATCTTAAAAAATATTTATAACTACTTTTTCACATTGAGTTAATTATACGAAAGTGTTAGAGGAATGATGCTAACGATTTTGATCAATATTCTGATGAAAATTCTTCATCTCTGCCTGCACCTAGAGGAATAGGCGTAATAATATGTTGAACAAAAAACATCCAAATACTTAAAACACGACAAATATGTGTTTAACGATAAATGTATTGTTGTAACATGTTATAAAAAAATATTTGCATAACAAGTTCCGTAAGTGGTCTAACAAAAACTCATTGATTTCCTCTTAGAAGTGAAATGACCGCGCTGTAATCATACCATTTTTTTCACAATTAAGATTATCTTACGCGACACTTCCCGATAATCATGATCGCAGTCACGAGAAAAATGCTATTTAAAGGGGAAAGTAATAAAATGGGTAAAATCAGTCACACTCTCTCGTCATTATGGAGACTTATAAATAGTTGGCGTCAATATTACTACTGACGATCCGTCGCATCCGCGATTCTGTCTCGTACTTTGAAAACTATGGGAAGGAGACAAAGCACATAATAACTAGAATGTCTTTTTAACAGACTTCAAAAAAAGGAGGAGGTTCTCAATTCGTCTGTATGTTTTTTTTGTTTTCAAGAATAAGATTATATTACAAATAGATACTGTTTTAACAATATGGCTACTTTATTACATGAGAATATTTTCGTTACTTATAACGTACGTCCTGCCAATAACTACACAGAATTTGTTTTATTCATTTAAACTGAAACGAATAATAAATTAAAATATAAAGAAACGTCAATTATAACATGTACATGAACGCTTCAATGAGAAATTAGCATTTATTTATTCATTACTGTACTCAAAAAATATTAACATGTGTAATAAAATGAATACGTGAAATATATGACGTTTTTCCCTCCTTATAAGTAATTTTTCGCAGCGCCCGCGCGTGGCGTGCGGGAGAAAACCACATGCATATTTATATAGCTTTCTCTCTGTATTCGACCGCTCAATACGTGATTAATGCTGGATGCTGTACATTTTACTATTTACTGTAACGACTATTAGACATATTTTAAATTTCAGACCGTCATTTGCTTAGAAAAACGCACCGATTCCTTCAATATCCCGACAGAGTTAAGCGTACTTCTTAAATATTCATCATCCGTTTACGTAAAAAATTACGTACGTAACGTATTTATGTACCCTCAGTGAGGACAAAGAAACATGGCCACGACCAGTTGTACAAACGCGCCACTTATTTCATGCTGACTTCACAACACAGTATAAAACAAAGTCGCTTTCTCTGTCCCTATGTCCCTATGTATGCTTAAATCTTTAAAACTACGCATCGGATTTTGATGCGGTTTTTATTAATAGATAGAGTGATTGAAGAGGAAGGTTTATATGTATAATGACATTTGTATAATAACATTATTATACATATGGGCGGGTCGAAGTCGCGGGCAAAAGCTAGTATATTTATATATCCTCTCTTGTTTCAAACAATAGGCGGATATAATGCCTATTTACTTTCCCTACTGCTGCAACCTTTATTAGAGAAGAAAAACGAGAATGTTGCATTCGTAAACTACCTTCTTATTCATTACGTAACTTCATATTGTTCCTTAGTTTATCCAATTTCACTTTGACATAATAGAGGTGCTGAAACCTTACAAATAATCCCCGTCACTGCATGTTAGTGCATGTTACTTTCATTAAATAGCTACTTTGTTAAGCAGTTACCTTGTAAATACAATAATCATAATGGAGATAGAAAGTTAATTTTAAGTGCTATAATACCTGACCACTAAATTAAAACGAAATTTAATTTATTTACTTTGTAACGAAAGCAGCAAACGAGCGGTCAGCGGTTAAAAGTAACTGCTGCTGTCTATGGCAACCGCGATCAACCTCGAATAGGACCTGAACTTGAACTAACAGGACTAGTGCCTATTAGGTCGGATAGTATTAATTATTAATACGACAATTCGTCAATATTGATTGGGTCAATTAGCTAAACCTCCAATATACTATAAGACACTCCAATATACAATTGACTGGCCTCGTTATTCAGTGGTTAGACCCCCTGACTGCAAAACCGGAGGTCGTGAGTTCGACTCCCACCCAGGACTTTCAGCGCTGCAAATATTTGTGTGTGCAGCACATTCGTTTGTTCTGTGTCGGGGTGTAATAACAATATTTATATAAGTATTATATCGTATGTATTTATGTATGTTTATCAGCTGCCCGGTTACCATAACACAGGCGGTCAATTGCCTAATTTGGAATCAGATAGTCGTGGGTGGAATTGTCCCCAGATATTATTTTATTATTGCGAACGGCAACAGCAGCCTTGAGATTGAAACGTCATGTTCTAGTAGCAATTATTGTTTTTACGGTAAAAATGGATTTTGCGATGTTACAGCTCTATTCTAACTGAATACATCACATCGGGCAGATCCGGAAGTGACGTCATTCTTAAGCTTTATTCTTCCATTCGAGCTGTCCGCTTCCGGTTTCAAAGCCCATTATTCCAATGTATCGAATCTTGTTATAAACGAGGACTGATCATTTACAAAACAAACTGACTGAAATGGAACGGAATAGAACCGGTGACCTTAGAAGCTGTTTCATTTCATCGGACAGGTTTTTCACCAGCTCGAAATTTTACCGTGTTTACCCATTTTACGTGTCCGTTTCGATATTACAAGTGGCTAATGCAAATGAGTACAGTTCGTGTATGCAATTCGGTACAGTCGCAAGTTTGCGTTGTATTTAGGGTTGCCACTCGTGATTTCTTGTAAAGTATTGTTGGTTATTTCGGGTGGTTATATATACTCTATACTTTATGAGAACGCGAAAATTATTGATTCTTCGCGTTTTGATTTCACTGGGATCCAAGGAGGTTTGGTCGTAAGAATTTTTACGTAAAATGTAACTTTATCGATTGCTGTCGAATCGATATGTTTAAGCAATAAAATATGTTTTTGAAAATAACAATAAAGAAAAATATATTGTCCCTTATTTTTTGATACTATGTACTTTTATTCTTACTTTTAACAACCAATGTACTTTAATTGCAAACAAAGGTTGGCAACCATAGTTGTATTCCTTACGTCACGATTTACCGATACAGCTGTTTCATTAGGAATTCGTTTGTAGTTTTGACTATTACAGCAATGTTTTGTATGGCTCTGCTTGAACGGGTTGTGTTTCTTTTTTTTAAACTAATTTGCTTAATCAAACGCCGTAAACTTATGGCGTAAAGGTAACGCAAAGTGCCGTAACATAAGATAGGTACTTTACGGCTGTTCTACTATTACTGGTCTAAATTTAAATCCTGAAAAGGAATATGAATTTGAAGCAATTCCAATCTCACAACTCATTTGTTGAATTATTCCCAATTCAAATTTCTTGACAATTTTCATAACTCTATTAGTCTATTAGTCTGACTATTAGTCAGCGTGTAAAGTGTTATGAGTTTATTAAGTTTGTTTTTTGACTAATCATTACTTTGTTACCATAACAAAAACAAATTAAAATTGAACTCTACAATTAATTACATTTGTTAATGATCAAAGTTAGCCCTTTGTATTACAGAGAATTTCATCAAAGTGTCATTTATCAAATAAATTGCTCGGCAGCTAATTGCAGTTATACATAGAAGAGCTAAATATAGTGCGTAATGCAAGTTATACTATAGCAGTCGGAATGGTTTGCGGATTCCTTGTCCACCAAAACATGGTCATACTCGTAAATAGCCACTTACAAGAGTGAAAAGACAATTTTTCTTAAATAGAAATAAATTTTATTATAATTAGACAATTAGGGTTGCCCCTTAGTGTGGACAAAGCCTGATTCATCTGCGATTGGATACGCGAGAAAACTAAACTTAAGCAAATAAATAGTATTATTATTGAACATAATATAATCCTTACATCATAACATCTGTTTATTAACATTCCACGAACGGCGAGATAAGTATCAATAATTTCAATAAGAATCGAAATAATTGCTTCAACGTGGGAAATATGTGCGCGATTTTTCAACATTCCACGAACGGCGAGATAAGTATC